>JAOBRC010535342.1:0-18455 GCA_027575255.1 Scolionema suvaense | reverse complement strand
ATTTTAATTTTCTTGATCAGACCCAGGAGTCTAACTTTTCATTTTAAAGGGGACTATTAACAGAAGGGTCAGAATATGTGCAATTCGTGCTAAAGTTCTGTAGCTGGAGCTCCGCTATTGAGGACGTTCTTTAAATCAGTCAGATTTTCCCCTGGATCCGCCCCTGTACACATATATGTTAAAAATCTGTTAAAGGTAAAAAGTTACGATCATGGCCTCTTCTACCTATGAGTGGCAAGGGATTTCGATGTCCTATAGTATGTACAGTATTATAGGAAAATATTTTGATCAATGCGGCTTATAGCTACAGCATGAGATATCACTAGTGCGTAGCTTTAATGAAAGAGCGGACCTGCTACGTAGGCTGTGCCCATTAATTAATTGAAACATGAAGAATATGATGTAAGAAAACCGCAGGGTGACGATTGATGTGCTCAAGTCACCATATCCTGCTTTGAACCTCGCGACTTGCGATGTGGCTATACAGCCTTACTGACCCGTCAAGCATTTTGACCGTGATTTGTTGTTTTTCTTTCAGTGTTATAGGTGATGTAGTTACTCCTGTAGTTGATGAAGAAGTACAGGAAATAGTTACTCAGTGATGATTTTTCTCATATTATTTTAGGTTTCATGACGAGAATGATTGGATAGTGTGAACGCATTTGAGATGTTCCCTAGTTCAAGTTCACCGTACTTACGCGTCCCTGTACATAGCTAGTACCTGTTACTATTATTTTCTTAAAAGTGCTATACTTTTTACGGCTGTTGATAGCTATTTTAATTTTTTTGGTTCGCATTGAAGTGGTATTGTCGTATTTGTTGGTATTTCAAGTAGAACCTTTATTTATTCATCAACTAGTATGGGATTTGTTCTTTCATGTTCATAATATTCAATTTTATTATTCACTGTTTAAGTTACTATTTTAGCGTCAATCCTGCTCTACTATCTCCAAGACTCTCGAAAACTATTTGTTTTTTCGACAGCGTTGTACGGAGTCCCGGCGTTTCCAATGAAGATTTCTATTTCACTTCGTTTGTCTTTTGACACTCGCATGACTTTATTTTCCTTTTTACCCTAGTACGACTGTCCGTATTAGAAACGTTCCTTCCAGAAAGCTTTTTGCAGCCGGAAAGACGTTGTGGTATGAACTAGCAATTCCCTTCCTTTTGTTAGACCACGCTTCTTTGAAAGTATTGCACATTACCGCCTGACTGACAACCTGGCTGAGTTCCTTTCTATGA
The DNA here is from genome assembly GCA_027575255.1 of Scolionema suvaense. Lineage (NCBI taxonomy): Eukaryota > Metazoa > Cnidaria > Hydrozoa > Limnomedusae > Olindiidae > Scolionema > Scolionema suvaense. The sequence continues at coordinate 17,213 of JAOBRC010535342.1, read as the reverse complement.
GACTTGTGAGGGTAGAGGGTTGGAATTTTTCTGACGTCATATATTTATCGAACATACGGTTATGCTTTCGCACTACATCAGTCAATTAATTGTACATTCGTCTTTAGTTGGTACATTGCTTGTATGTTAGTTTTCTCTTAAACTCATCCTCCTCGATAATTTGGTCCTTCTGACGATGAATTGTATTTTTTGCGGCATTTTATGAATCAGCGTCAACCGTTATTGTCCCTAAAAAATTGGCATAATTTGGAAATCTGGCTTCTATATCTGTCCCTTGTATGGAAAATGTCTCTCTTATAGCTTTAAAAATCAGTTTGTGCAGTCGTCATGTACTCGTGAGCATACATTCTACACACCACTTGTGATATGGCGTTCGTTCACCTATTATTATTCCCCGTTGTGGAGATCTATGTGATATGTTTAGGTAGAGTATCTGGTGAAACAGTTCATCATTCTCGTTAGTTCTATCTGATCGTAAGTCCATTGAACAGTGCCATAAACATTTGTTGTTTTTTTTGTTCTTCCATCCCCTCTCCAATTTGTGGCGAGTGTGTGGTATTGTGAGAAAGGTGCATATATTTGTTTTATGTGAGCTTGTTCCAACTCTCTTTTTTGCTCTCCTGTAAATCCTCGAATTCGGATTAATTCGGTTCCAGACGATGTGACTGTAATTTGAGTTTCTGTATGTAATTAGACTAGAAAGAGTCACTTTTAACTTTCAACATTACGAAATCGTTATGTCAGCTCTTCCTCTGCTAATGTGGAGTGCATATTGAGCGTGGGATCATCAATCAGGTTGTAGCTGCGCGCCAGATGAGAGTTTACTAGCGAACATGCAAGTCTAACATGTAATGTGCACATGCCCGTGCAATTTCATAGTTTGCATTTACAGTTATTGAATGGAAACGATTCTCAGAAAGAAAACAACAAATTTTAAACGCGACTCGTTTCGACTTGTTCACAAGTCATCTTCAGGCAGCTAATTCTTCAAGCAAACCACAATCAAAATTAAAGTTATTTATAGTTACATTAGATAGAACACTCTTTAAATGATTGGTGACTTTTTGCAGCTGAACGTCAAGCTTCCGTTTCTCTGAATTAGGCTTTTGTAGATGACGGCGTAGAAGGCGTTTCCGAGCAGATGTATATTGATAGCTTGCCTGCGGAACATCGAAAAACAAACTTTGGAATCACACCAAAGCTACGACAATCCTCCAAGAACTGTATATCCATCCGAGCTTTCTTTGCTTGCAACGATAATTTCTCTTACTACCGGAACTCAGTGACAGTGAATGGGAACGAGTTTGATACGTTCTTGCCGTGTGAGATGGACGATTAATCTTCCTCGTTTGATTTCGGGCGAAGAAAACCGAGATGATATGCAGAATGATGAATAAAATGTTTCTAACTAACCGTTTTCCGAACTGCCCCTTGAGCGCAATAAAATGGGGTCTGTCTGTCTGCCTTATTTTCCTGGATAAGCGCTCAATGGATTTTTCTGAAATTAAGCATGAAGGTGATAATCCGTAAAAATTTATCACTCGGCTAGTTGGCAATTTTTGTCCGAAAAGACCGTTTTTGGGCTTTTTTCAAAATATTTCAATACCCATTCATTACTTTATTGTAATCTTTGATGTGAAACTTTGGAGCAATGATAGTTGTAGTGTACATCATGTGTTATACCTGGGAAAACTCTTGTTCGGCTTGGGTGTGATCATTTTGTCAAAAAAAAAGCCTTCTTAGGGTTTTTCCGAAATATTTCAAGACTTTCTTGTAGCTTTGTTAGAAAACTCGTGTTTGGCTTGGGCATGGCCAGACGTAGTTATTTTGCAGTTGCTTTGGTATTGACTTCTGGAAACATAGGAGTTACTACACTCAATTATGTTTGCGGTTATGCATAAATGGAATCCCCTTAAATGTTATAAACTTTGACCCCCTCCTCCCGATCTTGATACCTCTTAGTTCCAAGATATAAAACTTCGCAAAAAGAGATCATTTTGTCAGGCCGTCATCCCCCCCGTTCCCAACGAAAGTCAACGTTGGACTGAGTAGTCTTGGGCAATATCGTGCTTTGGAAAAAATAGCGTGATAAACTTCCCCGTGTTTCTAAACTTTTTTTGCGAGATAAACTTTCGCGATATAGGCCTAAATTCACGAAAGTTTCTCCGAATAAAGTGGATGAAATCATTTTTTTTTCCAATGAAGCCTTGTTCGGCTCGGCTTGGGGCTGGCCGTTTGTGTCCAAAATGACCATATTGTTAAATTTTTAGAATCTTTGAAAATAATGAGAAGATCTGCTCACTACTTACGGTAATTTTTATGATACTGATCATAGCCTGTACACCGATTGTCTCACAAGCTATACACATAAAATTACATACAACCCCAGACAAAATGCCTGGCGCAAGGCTTTTTTCAAATCAAAAATGCACTTTTAACTTCTCGCTTGCAAAAGCAATTTGAATTGCAAGTGCTTCAAGAAATGTTTTGCAGGTGTTTAGCAACTTCTGTCTACGGTCTCAGTACAGCGTCTAGCAATTTACACTAGTAGACTGAATTCCACGCCCTTTGTTCTCAAAATTATATTACCTGCAAAAATGAAAAATCCCCAAAACAAGCCCTACCACACCCTGAAGATACCCTAAAAATGCCAAAACATTTTTCAAAAGTCAGAAATAGTAAGTCTGTCAAGCAAAACCCATCCTCACTCCCTGATTTGCGGCTCGGTACTTTTCGACCTATTTTCATTTACTCGTGGTACAGAACATAGCGCAAACGCGAAAAACTCTTGGCAAAATAACAAAAACGTGAAATGTGGAAAACTCCTGGAGCAATTTTTCTAAAAGACATTTTTGTTTCTATTGTATTGGCCAAACAATAATTATAGCTATGTTACAGAAAGTTCAAAACTGTTGACCTTTCAAATACTTATTCGGAGCAAAGTTAATTCGGAGAAACTTTCGCGCAGCCAAAAATTCGCGAAATGTTTTGGATTAACATTCTTGAGTCAGTAATGCACAAAAATAATCGCCCGATAAACTTTCGCAAAAAAGAAAATAGTTTGCGATTTCGCCAGGCCCAGAACACTCTTCTGTAACCAAAATGAACATTGGACTGAGTAAACTTTCGCGAAATCGTATTTAGGAAAAAATTCGCAAAACAAACTTTCGCGTCCAGACGTTGCTAAACATTTTTGCGAATAGGCCCAAATTCGCGAAAGTTTCTCTGAATAAAGTATACGGTGTCCTGCGTTGCCTCCTTTCAAATGATTTCCTACGGACAGAAACATAGTGAATACAGTGGGTACACTTTTGATTCATCAGCTTGTAGATCTCTGGGTTTCCCCGAAAGTAGCAGATCTGGCGTTACCTTTGTTGAAGAGTGCTAGCGCTGATTTCTCTTAGCCTAAGGTAATTAATTTTTGCGGAAGTATTTTTTGCGACAGAAGTAGCAAATCAGAAATATTTTGCGGAACAAATTTTTGCGAATCACACGCATTGATGGATTTTGCGGAAACGATTTCTGCGAATTGGGTAGTTAGGACAAGTGTTGGTGAACATGCAGGGCCTGAAACAATGTTCATATTTGCCTGTCTTTCCTTTTTGTAAGATTATTTTTTGCTCTTCCGAATTTTGATTGCTTTTGTGGAACTAATTTTTGCGAATGGCAGATTTGAAACATTTTGCGGAAATAATTTTTGAGAAAAGTACCCAAATTCACAAAAATTAGTTCTGCATAAATTAATTACCTTACGGTATTTGCTTCCAGAGAGTGAGTCGATTTGTTATCAGAAGGAAGATGGTTGAAGCCAGCTCATGCAAGAACTTTTGGAAAATTTTTAAGCTTGTTTGCACTGTCTTTCAGGGACAAGCATCCGTAGTGAAAGGATTTGCCGTCGGTGAACAAGTGTAGGAGAAAGTGAATGATGAGTCTATTGTGCGAATTTTGTTAACCAGATGACTGCCTTTCAAATACCATATCTTACTGAACCTAAAACCTTCTTAGCATGTAGGGATTTTGTCCTTACCACCAGTGGCCAGTAGCATGTGAATATCCTCGTCCTTCTGTGCACAAGTCGGCCGCACTACCATAGCTGTGGAATAGGTCATTGGTAGCGAAGTGTCCCTATTCACTCAGTAGTAGATCCCATGCCAGTACGGCTCCCTATTCCTTACTAGAACATGTTTCCTATGGTAGTGCAACAACATAAACTTCCGAAATGGTTTCATTTAGATGTGGTCAAAAGCCTTTGGCCTTATGTGACGTTTCTGTTGTCTTACATTTTAGGCCCTTCCCAAGTGAGCTTGTCAACTTGATCCATGAAGCTTGTGGTGTGGTCGGGGCCTATTCCTGAATTTGAAGGCAGTGATGGAATCAGCAAGAAAATGCAGATTTGAGCCCTATTTTTTCCAAACGCTATCGAAATGAGCGTTTTATGATCAAAAAGGGTACTTTTCAGTGGATTCAAAGAAGTGCAGCGTCCGATATTCGTTCTTTGAGCTTGGCTATAAATCGCCAGAGATTGAATAGGGATTTGTTCAAAATAATCCTGATCTGCTAACTTTCTGACTACATTCTAGTGGAAGAGCTTCCGTATACAGAGTGTGTTGTTTACCCATTTGTGTAAGTGAAGGGGAAGATTACCAGGAATATCTGGATATGCTTGCATTTATAGAAGCTTATTACGTAACCAGTCATGAGATCCTTTCCTTTCAGAAGTTTTAGTATTATGATCTGTTGATCGTAATGTGAAACAGGAACTGATATTGGGCCATCTGTCTTTTCATTTCACAGTCTTTGATAATACACCAAGATATTCGAAAATCTTCTCGTCAGTTATGAACTGCCAAGGAGCACTTGCATTTACTTAAGCAAACATTCGTTTTCTGAAGGTGACTGTTTGTATTTTAAAGGAAAACTCCGACCCAAAACTAAGTGACCCTAGGTCGCATAAAACAGCGATTCTACGACCAATGCTGAGTTCTATCTCCTATAACACACACTCGTCTGAACGAAATCTAAAAGGTTATCATTTCGCTCTCAGCCAGCCAGCCTGACCTTCGGCAGCCATTACCTGCTTCTTCTCGCAGTTTCCCGCCACAATTCAAACTGCCATCATGGACGCGCATGAGAACTTCAATGCATCTATTGTGCTTGATATCAATAGATGACCTGGTTGTCATGGAAGCGCGTGAACCGCGTACCGGCAATCTCAGCTGCTCATCATGCAGCTAATTGCACGGTAGCCGGTGGGCGTCTTGTCGGGCTTCTTGCGATATATTTGTAAAAAGTTAATTTCTCGTCACACGGACAAGAGAATTAAGTTTGGAGTGGATAGTGGGAATTTGCATGACCATGTTTATCAGCTGAGCGCAAGTTGTTTTGGGGTCGGAGTTTTCCTTTAACCCTATTCAGGCCGGGGTATCTTGAAACTTTGTACGGCCGGGGGGGGGGGGGGTGATCACACCACCCGTCATATCTTCGTAACTAAGCAAGATCTAAGAAAGCCCTTTGGCACAAACATGCATCTATCTTAGTTCTATCAAATGGTTTCAAAAGAATTTTGATACCCCCATTATTTGTGCTGATGTCAGCAAAAATGTACGATGACATCATAATTTTGGCCAACATTCATAAAATTCACAATTTTTCGCCACCGAAATGGGTAGTGACCACTATTTTCCTGCATTTCTAATCGTATCCAACATCTCTTCATGAAAAGAGTGTAAACAACCACGGCCAAAGCAAATTTTTCCAGAAAGTTTGAAAAATCTGCAAAAGATGGTCCGAATTTTGGCCTGGTACCTCCCAAAAATGGGCTGATACTCCCTGAACGGTAAATTTTTAATTTTTGACCAAAAATGACTTCGTAGTCGTGTTCCTCGATAAATTTTAGGACAAGTCACCAAGTTTCACGGGTTTAGAACATTTCGTTCCCCCTGGCAATCGTTCAAAAATTTTTGTGGCGTGATCCGCCCCCCCCCCACCCCCCTGGCCTGGATAGAGTTATGCACCACATTTCACCTAGCCAATATAGTCTAACTATTGCAATCATGAGACTAAATAATCTTATGAGATGTAAAAATTTTATTAGCCAACAAAATTACGCCAAAAAAAGTGAAATTCAGTGAAAATTTTTTTTAAATGGTCACAGTTCTCTCTCATCCTCGTATTTTTATTTTCAGTGAGTGCTTTCTTTACTATTCATCCACTACTCTAAGTTAAGGGGGGGGGGGTCTGACAGATTTCTAAAATTAATAAACAGGGGGGTCAAAATAAGTGTGGGGGGGGTATTTTGCAAAACCAGTGAATGGGGTTTTTCAGGTTCTGGTAGCCACCACAACGCATTAGCAGCTACTGATATGTTATTAAAGAGGGAGGGGATGGACAGAGATGTTATTTTCAAATGCCTCGTTCGGAAAGTGATCTTTGTGGATGTAACAAAAAGCAAAAGTTGCCAAATTAATAAACAGGGGGGGGTCAAAATATGGAGCGGGGAGTCTAAAAATTTGCCAAAATTAATTAACGTCCCCCCCCCCCCCTTTTATCATGGAACGTCGAGTATGTATCTGTGCGTTCTTAGGTCATGACAGTACTTTTCATAGTTGAAATCTAAACAACAGGCGGTATTTCTTTGAAAACATGTCAAAATATCATATTCTTCCAGACATTCAGTGTATTACTTAAAATGCGAATCATATCAATTGAGGTTAGAGCGATACTGTTTGGGACTCCTGGAAAAACTGTTAGAAGCTCCTGGAATACTTCTGGAATATTTTTCTTGAAAGTTGCTGGCCACTCTGTCGTAGTATTCAATACAATGCTTTTGTGAAACATCTGCTGAGATGTTGAATCTGCTACGAGAGATGCTATCATTACAGGCATATGATTTAAGAGTTGAATATGAGACTGGAATTGCAAAGCAACGAAATTGGACACAATGTCTACCACGAAACTATGAGCAAGGAAATTCTGCCACTGCAAAACACTTTTTACAAGCATCTGGTAATTTCAGCTCAGCCTGAAGTATGCTTAAAGCTGTTGTGATGCCAGGGACCTGTTACGCTTACCACATGCTTAATTTGTTGAATTTCTGAATCACGAGAAAGCAGTTCGTCTTATATTGAAAGATCATGCGAAATGAAAAGTTACTCAATTCGCTACTTTATAACTCAGCATTTAGAAAACATGTCGAAATAATCTAGTGAAACGTACATGCAACGACAAAAACGTATGTTTTACAAAACAAGAAGAAATAACGGAACTGTTACGATAGAACTTTCTATACGTACAATGGAATTGTGGTATATTATATTAACCCTACAAAGTATGGAGGGGTGGAATCCACCCCCTGCATGTTTTTCTCGTGTAAAAAATTTTTGCCAAGCCCGAAGGGCTTGGTTTTTGCTTACTTTTCCACAAATTTATCTAGTTTGCACTTAAAACAAATTTGGTATTGATATCTATCCTGGCTCTCGAGATATCAATTTTTTCGGGGCAGCGGTTGGAGAATTTCCCATAGGGCTGCCTACAAAAGCCCATGTCTGCACCGATAAGTACCCTGTCAATGATCACTTGTAGCATCCAAATGCAATATACCAAGGATATTTTCAGTCCTGAAATAGTGTCATGAGATGTTCTTCTTTATCTCTACCAAGTTTTGTGGGTGTGGCATCATTATTACAGAAGTTAGCAGGGGGGGGGGGGGGGAAATCCTCTGCACTACCTAAAAAAGCCCATACTCTGTAGGGTTAAGTTAGCGGCTAAAATGCTGGCTATTATATCAGACAGAAACAGAAAACACAGCTCTGAGATTCACGAGTAATAAACACATTTCTTCATGGATTGGAAAACGTCACAAACGAGTTTGTATGACAATCGTGAATGAATAAAAATCTGTATTTTTTAATGAAATAACTATAAAAATCTTCCCCAAATAGAATCTTAAAAAATCAGTTTTATTATATCATATCACATCTATAAATAATCTTTCATAATCATCTTATATAGCCCAGAGCACTTTATCAAAATAACATTTCTATAAAATATAGTCTAACCTGTTAAATACAGTGTGATATAAGATACGTCAAATAGCATTATATTCTTGCTACACTATTGACACCGTAACACTGCGAACAAGGAATACAGCACACTCTTGAGTATCAAACTTCCTATCAGTACAACCAAGCATTATCACCAGTTTACGATCATCATCGAATAAAATTTGCACAAATTTACAGAGTCACTATTTGACAAAACGCATGGCGAATACAACGTACAACTTAATGTGAAAATGAAAGAATGTTGACAACAATTGAAAGGAGGCTGCTCGTAATAGACGGTGTACAAACGTTACGGTCTTAAGTATTCAAAATGGCGTCCAGAAAGATTATTTGAATCAGTGGGAACGTACATGAGAGGTACAATACAAAATTCAGCTTCAACAGAAAGCGTGACTCTTACCCGTATTCCGCTTACGCTTTTCTATGTATGTACAATTTCCGCAGAAGGGGAGCTAAAAACTACACTTTTTTTTTTTACAAGCAACGCTATTTTTGAGTTTATATTACATGACCCAGCCTTAGGTGTTGCTTGATTCTAAATTAGTCCTTTACAAAATGAAGGCTCATTTATTACTTTGGATACCCACACTCAATGTACTTTATTGTGTCGTACTACTTAACTGATCAGGAATGCGTCATTTCAATACCTCAAATAAATGCATAGCAAAGATTAGCCTTTCCATGATAATATACTCTGTGCTCTAGATTTTATTTTCTTGTCAGCTTTAACTATAACAGTTCAACGTACTTCAGAAATTCTTTTGCTCTAACTATTTTTTGGCTGGTCAACAGATTCTCAGGCAGAGGGTGTTGCTTATTAGTTGCCTTTTCAGCCTGGTGTTGCTTATAAAGGTGTTGCTTATAAAAAAAATCGTGTACCCTATAACTATACTTAACCTAGAACGAATACAGCCACAACTACAAAATTTAGCATGATCATAGCAAATAACCAGTAGTTTCCAAAACCACCCATTAGCACATTCAATGCACCCTAAGATTTTCTGAAGTCAGCATTTTTGTTAAAAAAAACCCAGCAAAATTGACCAAAAAGATTCATTAACCATTGCTATTAAGTCGAAGCGTTAGTACTTCTAGTAAAATAATGCTCTGCAACTTCAGACTTTGCAGTTCTCACATAGTGCGATAACTTCTGAAAGGCCCATTTTTCTGTTACAATTCATAAAAGGTTAATAGTATCATTCGCCAATCAGCACTGCTCAAAACTAGCATAACTCGGGAACCAAGCCAGCTATTCACAGGAAATTTGACCAATATGCACTGGTAAATCTGAGTAGATAAATATAAGCGGTAGACCTTCGATCTTCTAGAGAACATTTCATTAGGGCAGCGGTTTTTTGTTTTTAATCCCCACCTCCTAGGCAGAACAGGGATCAATCTATGCTGGCAAGGCAGAGAGAAAAACAGAAATTTTGTCTAAGTTTTAAACTTGCTGGAAGAAACGAACAGCCGAGCAACATCTCTAAACGTTACTTTACGCTTTTCCCTTAGCACAAGATCCTGCTCGTAGGCTTGTTTGATGATATCTTTGACTTGAGTACGTTTCGATCGTTGCATGGCTTGATAGATGCCACCAACAACCAGTGCCACAACAATCAGAGATCCAATAATAATTCCTACGATGACTCCAGTTCCAAAGGACCGAGCTAAAATGAAAAATTTGAATAGTTATTCCATGCCAATGTAATCAGAGCGACAGAGCAACAAAGATATTATATAGGTACCAGTTACCTTTTACGCTATATAATATACAGTATAAGGTTCGTTGGGTAATGACAAAAACACACAAAAAATCAATTAGTATTATATTAGCAGTCCTTCCTTAATTACCACGTGTCAAAGACGCAGATGAAGAAAGCAGTCAGTGCATAACAGGTCATTGGAAGCGCACGAGGCAAGAGAAAACAAAGAACTCAACTGCCAATGCGATATACCCGAAGAAGAACAATTTGTAGCACACAGCCGCAAAACGGTTATGAGTTTGCAACATCTTTGAAGAGTTTGAATCAATGATGATGATGAATGTAGTACAACTGACAAGGAATTTTTACGACTGCAGTCACTTTTTCATACTTTTTCATTCACTGTTAGGAACTGATGCATGATCTGTATCGCCAATAATTATCAATTCCTATCACCATCAATTGTTACCCTAAGGTAATTAGTTTTTGCGGAGTTAGTTTATGCAAACTAATTTTTGCGAATTTGGGTACTTTTTGCACTTTGCGACACTTTTTTTGTACAATGAAAGTTTGAATCACATTAGAGACAGAAAATAGACAGACAATCATAGTTAAAGAAGGTGAATCAGAATGGGATTATATACTCTTCGTCATAAGGCTTCACCCATCCCAGGAGTGGTTCATAACCTGTAAGCCAAACGCGATTGTCCGGAGACATGGCAAATGGTTCATAACATACGTACAGTTGCATCAAAATAATATTCACACCAAAAATAACAATAAACAGATTAACCATTCACGACACACATAAAAAGCGCCACATTTGAACGTAAATTGCCACCCGCAAGCCAAACGTGACTGTCAGGAGACATGGCATTTGGTTAAAATATGGATAGAGTTGCCTCAAATATTCAAACCAAAAATGAAAAGAATCAGATGAACAGTATTCTACATCTGCAAATTGCCACCTAAGCCAAACGAGATTGTCCGCAGACATAGCAAAGGTTCATAACATGCGTACAGTTGCCTCAAATATTCACACCAAAAATAACAATAAACAGATTAACCGTTCATGACACACATGGGACAAACCCTAAAAATCGCCATTTTGGACGTAAATTACCATCCGCAAGCCAAACGAGATTGTCAGGAGACATGGCATGCAGTTCAAAACATGCGTAGACATGCCCCTAATATACATACACCAAAAATGACAAGAATTGGATGAACCGTTTTTGACGTTTTTGGACAAACCATAAAAAACGCCTTCTTTGAACAGCATAAATTGCCACCTGCAAGCCGAACGAGAATTTTCCCAGAAATGGCACGTGGCCCACAACATAAATACTATTGCCCAGTAGTTTCACACCGAAAACCACACAAAAGTAATCAACAGATTTTGAACTATTCTTAAACCCTAAAAATGGGCATTGTTGGGCATAAATTGCCACCTGCAAGCCGAACAAAATTTTTTTCAAAATTCCAGCTCCATCACTTTTCCTCAATTGCGGATTGTCATCTTCACAACAAATTTCAGAAAAATTCATTGAGCGGTTATCCGGGAAAATGCGTCGGTGACGGACAGCCAAAGCGGGAGTCCAATAAAAAAGGATCTTAGAAGAAGGAAAGACAGCCATATGGACACTGTTTCAGGCCTTGTGTGTTCTCTAACACTTGTGCCATCTACCCCATTCGCAAAAATCAATTCCGCAAAATCCATCAGTGCATGCGATTTGCAAAAATTAGTTCCATACAATATTTTGGATTTGTTCCCTCTGTCGCAAAAAATAGTTCTGCAAAAACTAATACCTGCGAGCCAATTCTTGAGCACCCTCCTCGAATCTAACCCAATAATGCTACATGATTGACGAGTCTCGACAACGTAACTTCATGAGTGCAATATCAACACAACTGCTCGCAATTTCATTCTTGTGTAACCACAACAAATATATACAGCTACAACAGGAAGTACGTTCCCAAAATGGATATACAGAAGGCAAAATGAACGCGATAATAGCGAAAAGCTTTTTTTTTCTGGGGGTGGGGGTGGGAAATATGGTTGTTTCCAGGGGGGGGAGTCTGAAAACAGGGGTTGGCAAATTTTGAATTTTCTGGAGGGTTGGCAGGAGAGCGGCAGTTAACGATTTTCTGGGGAGAAGGTTGACACCATGGAGGACAAAGAAGAAAAATTATAGGTTGAGTAAATTTGGATTTCAAGAGGTCAAGATTTTCGTGGGGAGGAGGAATAAAAAGCTGTACTCCCACTATAAAATACAAGATAGGAGAGCAGCTGGCGCAGATGAGAAATACGAAAGTGTGACTACTTACTTCTGATCTTCTCGCAAACGAATGGTAGCTCGGTCTCACAACTCATATCATGCCACGTCACATTACTGCCTTTCTTCCTAAGCTGAATGCAATCTTCACCGTTACAATCACCAACTAAAGGTTGAGTGTACTTGTCATTTGGTTCACCTCTGTCCCAATTTGTGAACGATGCCCGAGCTGATACGCCAGTCGTCTCTCCCCACACATATGTTCCTGTCAGATTGAAATTAGTTGATAATATGGAGATCATAACAAATTGCAACTTACGGTTAGAACGATTGCTAAAGCGATTGTTAAACCAATACTACTGCGTATCTTGAAAAAAACTTCAAATTGTAGAGAAAGGTGAGCGCCTCATCAAAAACCTAGCACTACACAAAATACTGAATAGCAAACAAACATGGAAAATCTCGAGAACAAGAGAGTCAATGGTACCAAAAAAGTTTGCTTGCAGTCCACAACTTAAGACCGGAACTAATAATGAATAGTCGAGTAACGCTTTGGGACAGGCAGTACCAGACATCTATGATAGAGAAACTGAATCACCAACAAAAATATAATTGCATATAAATGAAGCGAAATCTGAAAAGAAACTGAAGACAGCTGTTAGTGTTCAAAGCCTGTACCTAAAAGTTCAACAACAGGATAAATATGGATAACCAAACGCTGACCAACCCAATGCCTAAGATAAAGGACATAAAAGAAAGACTGCGCTGACTTGCATAATTCACACAAGAGCCTGTCTTTCGTCAAAAATCTTTTAACCCATGTGTTTCAATAAATGTTCCCTTAGCAAGAGGTGGATGGTCAGTCTTCGTTTTTATGATTAAATTGTTTATATGTCAGACCTCGGAGAATCACATTTCACTTTACATTTAGATCGCCAAAGAAAAAAATGAGTTTCATATAAGAAAATACTGATACATCTAAAAAGGGAGTGGCTCTTCAGGTGCGACAGTTACCTGATACAATGTTGATACCTCAGGTGCTCTAGAGGGGGAGGGGGTGGCAGGAAACTGGTCCGACTTAGTGAATGGTCAAAATCAGCCAAGCCACAAGTATAGTAGTCAAATCCAAAGGGATGAGAAATGCAGATATATCAGTAAACGGAGGTTCACGTAAACATGATTCTAGACTACTGTATGAAGAACATTCGACAAATGTTACTTACCTGCCTCCCAAATATCAGTCAACCCAATCCAGGCATTATCCTTCATCAGTTGTTGCACCAAGTTGTTCTCGCTTTGCTTGTAAATTGTTGCCAATCTGGCGCCAGGCGTATCTGCACATCGCAACCGAGCATCTACCCACTGGCGAGGTGTATCAAAGTATCGGTAACATTTCAGCCCAGTACACGACCACAAAGACTTCTCTGTTCCTAAGTTGTCAAAGAAGGAAACTAAGATTTTCAGACGGAAAACAAGAAATCCAAGTAGCACTAATCGCTACACAATCTGTACCAGGCTATCCACAGGAAAAGTGCCAGAGGTCAACACGTGCACTGAAAACAGCATTTTCAAGGCTTTTTCCAACCCCTTCACCTGAAAAGGTAATAATTATCTTATCGGCCATTCTCTAAAGTTCTACAATATTTCTACTTCTGGCCATAACACAATTTACTACCTCTCGATCAGCACGACAATACGCATGCAAAGCCCAAATTTATGTTGATTTCGTGAAAAACTTTAATTTAGCCAGTCTCACCATTCTGTGGTCTCCTAATAACATTACATTGTCCATCTCTATCTGTAATCATGCTTCAGTTTATCAGGCAAACAAATATTTATGTACTAATGTAGATGTAGGGCTTGTTGAAAAAAGATCTTCATTGATATGATCAGCACCAAAAGCTTTCGGAAAGTTGTTTTCAAGAACACAAGTCAAATAGGACTGGCTTCATACCACTGGCTCAACAAAACTTCTATAAACTGCCTGAAAAAACACTCATTTTTATGTAGACAAACTGACTCAAGTTTTTGACATACTTGAACAGGAGACGTTTCCTGACGCAATGATTTATTTAGAACTTGAATCTGGCCAGGAGACAAAAAAGCAAGATGAATCCGGAAATCTACTTTCAAGGCACCATCCCAAGTCTGTATCATCATTGCAGGCAATCAGTGAGTAGCTGCTCGTAGTTGGCTTTTATGCCATACATCTAAAATACATTGAAAGGTTTACTCTCTCACTAAAAAGATAGACGCATACAATACGCCCTGATTTTACAAGTCCCAGCATAGTTACAAACTGTTGCAATACATGAGCAAAGCATGCTGAGTCTTGTTTACAATATGAATGTTAGTGCGTACTAAGGGGGAGGGGGGGTCCTTCAAAAGCGTACACTTCCGTACGAGGGGGGGGAGGGGGCAGCCTTAAGTACGTACGCATGAAATATTTTTTACGGCAGTTTCCACGAGAAGTACGTATGAAAAAGGGGGGGGTCAATGCTTATGCATACGCATGCGTACAAGGGGGAGGGGGTCGAATTCAGCCATTTTGGCGCGTACATACTATATGAATGGCCCCTAAAACAAAATATTAAGAGACTTTTGTAACTATACTGGTACTGGTCAAAAACTCGTAAAATTTTTCGGATAAAGTTTCGCGAATTGGCAGATCACAAAAAAAAATTGGGAGACAAACTTTAGCAAAAAGAACGCATTTTGCGATTTCGCGAGGCCCTGAACAACCCTTCCCTAACTAAAATGAACATTTGACCAAGTACACTTACGCGAAATTGAGTTTTACGAAAAAAATTCCCAAGATATACATTTTCGAGAGATAAACTTTCGTGAAGTACGCCCAAATTCGCAAAAGTTTCTCTCGCAAAGGTTTCTCCGAATAAAGTATATGCTTCTATCTTCATGGTGAGAGAGCAAACCCTTCAATATATTTCCCTTAGATCTACTATAAACTAGCCAATAACTCTCCAAACCTTCTTCCCTATTTGAATCTTTCATTTCACGGCAACACACTATAAAAAACGTAGGCATCTAGCATAATAAACCATGGAAGTCTTACCATTATAAGTAGCCGCTACCTCACAAACATATGGTTTAAATGCGGTGCAGATCAAATCAAGCCATTTGCCATTGGACTTCCTCACTAGCACGCAATTTTCGATATTGCATGCTCTGTTATAGTTGTTTGGTTCTTTTTCTCCCCATGAGATGAATGTGGGTGAACCACTTTGCTTGAAATTCCACACATAGTTGTTCTCAGAGTTGCGATCGTTCAAGCCAATCCAAGCTCCATTATCGTTCTGAAGCATATTCCCAATATGTCTACAAAATGATGAAATAAAAGTGTCTTTTGTCTCATGTATAAACAACCATGAACATCAGAACATATTCAGTTTTCATCTAGCAAATTTCTACACGCATAGCACACAACTTTTCTCTATTTCTAGCAATTTTAGCAAACTTCAAATAAAAAAGTATATCTATATCAGAACATCACAGTTCATTTATATTGATTCACGCATTGAAAACAGAAAACTGAACCAGAAAGTATGATCTTCCAAATTAGCTGCAAAAGGAGAAGCTAAAAACTATCTATCTTCAGAACAACATTATTTCATAATAGCTCTGCTGAGAAATATGGTATGCATCAGAAACCACCATATGAAGCCACCATACATGCCCATAAGTAACCTGTCCTGCAATCAACATTTTGAAGCAATGAATTTCACACTTACTCATTTTCTTTCACATGATCAATAGTTGCAAGTTCAGCTCCTAAATCTTGGCACTTCGAAGAAGCTGAAGACCACTTTCTCTGCTCCACAAAATATTTGTAACAGCGTTTCTTACTTCCACGAACATATTGCCACCCAGTATCACACATATCTACAAAAACAAAAGTGCAGGTACTGTGTAAAATGCATGAAAATAAGAAACAGAATCCATCTTAATAGATCCACATAAATACAAATTGCGTATGAAGCAAATACAGAGTAGAGCACTTTCCTACTAACATTCCAACAATATGCTGTGTACAGATAACATAAACGCAACAAGAAAATGATTCCAATTCCATAGCGAGAGGTAAAAATATGTCACTACACAGGGGCGGATCTAGGGTATATCACCTGTATTGCGTGATACAGTTGTCAGGCTTTCAAACTTTTCCTCTAAAGATAATGATATCAGACCAACAGAATCGTAAGTCATCAACTCCGAGGTTAGATGAAGAAGATATTTATTTTTTGTCTCACGTGGGCTTATGTTTTTTGTCTCATGTTCCCCGTAATGGGTGTCTTTTATGAAACAATGGTATGCCATTCGTATTTGCATTCGATAAGTTGCCAAGACTTAGCAAGTCAACTCTAGAGGAAACCGTTGAGGATTGCAAGTTTTGATTAGACGGTAATTTGACTAAAAATTACCGTGTGATACATTTAGGCCAATTCCCATGTGTGCTTCTGATGCACCTGATCTGGCATAGCATCAGTGATTTTGTATGGCATCGAAGGGGCCTTTGACGTCTGCCTAGTGTGATGCAAGTATCACAATTTTTCACAGTCGTGCATGCTGCGTAGTTGTATAAAGTGGTCCGCTGGATGCCGAGTTCTTCGTTTTCAAGATGTCTTCAGCTCAGACAACACCTTCGGTGAGGAGAATTGCTGCCTGGCCATTTTGTACGTAGGCAACCGATGTCGATGCAGCTTTTTCATATTTCAAAGTGTTTTGGGTTACTCTAAGTGCCTGTAAAGTTTAATGTTAACTTTATTCACGTTCTGACGGTTTTTTTTACCATAGGCTCTTTCAGCCAAATGGCCCTATCCTCTGAGGGACTTCAACTTTGATCGTGATGGCCGAAAAAGATCGGTCCGCCAAAACAAATTACAGAATCGTGTTCTACATTCTTTTTTCTCTATTCTGTGTGTAAACAGAGTTAAAAAAGATGCTCTCTAAGTCTCAAAATCTTCGGTCAAAGACATAGCTATAGATAGACAGCATTTTTTACCTGCTTCGGCCTGATTTTGCCTTGTGTCCATAGTGTGTCTGAATTTGCATATAGCTCCCGTACATTTTTTCACTGCTCATGTCTGCTTCCTGTCGAAGGTAGGGCACAGTCTGAGGTACCCTGTGCCAAGTTTGAGCACCTGAAGTGGAGTGGA
>JAOBRC010535231.1:0-11322 GCA_027575255.1 Scolionema suvaense | reverse complement strand
CAGATGTTCCTTTCCTCTACACGGTTAAGAGCAGCAGGCTCCAGTATAGAGGAATGGAGAATCTGGTTTCAGGTTACTGCAGACAAGAATTACACGATCATGAGAAGCAGGGTATCAAAAAATATCATTATTTATCATCAGTGAAGGGTTTAGTTTCAAATACCGAGAGAACTTAAAAATTCCAAGAATGTACAGGTTTTATGTTGCTTGCAACTTCATCTTGTTTGAATTAGAGAAGCAAATGACCATTGCACCATCATAAAATTGGAATGAGCAAGTATTTATTATAAATATGTTTCTTTGTCTAAGTCACTTATCTTTAGTTAGCAAAACATCAAAACAAAAAAAAGAGAGAGCGTATAATATGGCCTCAGTAGCACACAGTACTACTAAGGAATGAGATTAGCTTGGCGCAGATTCAAATACTATAGGGGAGTGCACTTTCTTTTGTCCTGACACCCTTCCTTCATTCTGGACTGACTGCAATGCCATTGTCCTTTGCATGTAAGACACCTCGGAACTTGCACTCACTTCAAGTGGTCAGGCTGCCAATCACACGCTAAGTGCGAGCAAAGTGAGGCAAACGTATGCTAGGATTGAGTCAGCCATTAAGGGATCATGACCAAAAGTTTGGTACCGCAAGCTACTCCCTCCCGTTATATGACGGGAGGTGACTCCTAAGTATGTCTCCTTAACCTACTGTTATGGAACAAAAGGAGCAACAGGAACAAAAGCCCATTCCTGTAGTAATTCATATGCAATTACCCGGGAAGTTACTATCGCCTGATTGCTGTTTGACAGGATTAATTCTAGAGCTAATGTGTATACCATCAACAAGAATATTGTTAACTCCCGCAAGAGGCTCTCACTCTGGCTTTATATGACTAAAGTAAGTCAGAAGTTGACAACTGTTTATGAAGCATCAATCCATTTATACACATTTCATGGGCGTTCTTGAAAGATGATCGCCCAGCTCGTGAAAGTCGAAACAATATAAGATTAGTTGTAGCTGTAGCTAGTATCTTTACTGCTGTTTATGTTTTTTAATGTCAAGAAGGGGAATCATTTCCACGGAGCTAGATCTGCTATGTAATAAGAGGTAAGGAATCAAAAATATTATAAAGCGTCTTTTCTCCATAGAAATTTCTCTAGCATTGGTGATAGCTCTGTGAAAACCCTACCATGCATTGTTTGTTTCAAATACTCTGTCATCCGTTGATTTAGTAAAATTGAGCTTATACGTAAGTGAGACAAAACTTGTAAAATTGGTGAGTAATCCTGTGAATGTTTTCTTCCGGTAGATAGAGATAGAAAACTTAGTACCAGAGTTGGTCAACAGCACATCTAAAACAGGTAACTTACCATCCTGTTCTGTTTCTACAGTGAACTTAATGTTATAATATTGAGAATTTAAGTAACCTAGGAACCTGCATACCTGTGTGTGACTCTCAAGTAAACAGAAAATATCATCAACATACCTACAGTAGTAAGAACATTATGTTCACTCTAGATACAGAACAGGATTTATTGTCCAAAGCATGATGCTTTACACAGTACATTCTTAGTGACTTATAGAAAAAAATTATAAACTCTTGAAAACTTTTTGTGTAACACAAAATTTTTTTCTACTAAGCTTGCATTCTTCTCAAGCGGTTGAATAATTTTTCGATAAGTATAAATGGCGACATAATGTCAATATCTCTTGTTTTCGACGAGTGGATCCAAACTTATTCAAAGTATGGTGAGCTGCTCAATCTTTGATCGTGAAAGTGTTTGGGATGAGAAAAAATGTTGCTTAGTTTACAGCGCGACAGAGAGTTGCACTACTCCTGCATTACCTGGAGATACAAGACTCTTGTGAAGACAATTATGACACTCAAGGAGAAAAAACAGCTCTATAGTCAACAAGCTTCTCTATAGTCAACAAGCAGAAGCTAAGGAACAATCTAACCTGGACAAGAGGAAACATCAAAGCTCAGACATAAAAATGTATTGCTTATTGAAAGGATTGTATCCAAATTGCAACTATGTTCAAAAAAAGGTGAAAAACGAATTGCTTGATAAGGTGGCAAGATCAACCAAACACAATAAGGAACAGAGCAATAAGGAAAAGGCATACCTAATGTTTTCAAAAAAACTCATATAAACTTTCCATGAAATATCAGAAGAAGGAAGGGGTTAAGGCTCCAAGGAGTGGCCATAAATTTACGAAACCCCCGATGTGAAGAAAGCACATTATTGTAGGGGTTGCTTTATAAAATTAAGACATATCTAGAGCATAAAATGGAGTACTTTGCAGACAGAAATTCTCTGGAAAATTACATTTAAGCAGAGCAAACATGACCCCTCCATTCCCCAGTCAATGGATACATTTCCGCAAAGCATGGCAAATCAAATATTTGATCCCCAACAATGCTTTTCAAGGATGCTATCCCTGTGTAACTGCAGCCATTCAGTATAACTGAGTAGCAATCATGGACAAAATATTTGGATCAAAGTGCCTTTTTCAGCAAAAAAGGAAATGGGCTGTTTACAATTTTTTCTGAAAAGCACTTTGCATGAAAACGATTTTTCAAAATTCACTCAAGCATAGCCCACTCTCTTGTTCTGATTTGCAACTCTTCACATCTAAAAGAGATTATCGTAGGTGGTGCGAAACCTTACGCTAACCACGTGAACCCCTGCATGCTTTGTCCAGGATTGTAGCTGCGATACAAAAATAGGCCTCTCCATCATGGGTCACCGATGTACTCTTCATTTTTATGCAACTTCGAAAATTCCCTCACCAAGTCCATGGGACACACCTTACAGACAGAAAATAATTCAAAGTCCATGGGACACACCTTACAGACAGAAAATAATTCAAAGTCCATGGGACACACCTTACAGACAGAAAATAATTCAAGTCCATGGGACACACGTTACAGACAGAAAATAATTCAAGTCCATGGGACACACCTTACAGATAGAAAATAATTCAAGACCATGGGACACACCTTACAGACAGAAAATAATTGAAGACCATGGGACACACCTTACAGACAGAAAATATTTCAAAGGAATTAATCAGAATTTATGATTGAGAATAGCTGGTAAAAAAATTCAGGATTCGAGGTTATTTTGATATAATGCTATCTTCTTATCTCTTCTTACTAGATATCCAGCTGTTTGCATTAAAACCAATACCAGTTAACTGCTAGCTGTGTGTCATTACTCCTGCTACTTGCAACTTGATGCTCTTGCAAGAGGACTGCTCACATCAACGGGAAAACACAAGGATGCCTACTATAAAACCCCACTGTTGTCCTTCACTTCTGTTATGAACCCCTGTTCTTAATTATAGGCAAAAAGGCTGACCTATGACATAAATGCAACATAATATGCAAATGCATAACCCTTACAAAACCAGCATCCTCCCACAGAAACAAGCCATTGATTTAGTGGACTTAGGATAATTGATTGTGTGACACAAAAGAAAGACATTGCAGTTTTCAAGTTTTACAAATGGCCCTTCCTTCTGTTTGTAATAATCCCACTCCATCACTTGGAATTCATCTTCATGCCTAATTTTGGAAAATCAGAAGCCTGGTTATCTGGCAAAAATATGTTGGTTGCAGAAAGAACTGTAGGAGGAAAACCCTTATTTTGAAGACCTCTTTTAATTTCGAATTACACTGAATAGTTCCAGGTCCAGACTGGTGGTCTACAGCATCAATAGTTAATCATCATTATAAGGATTTCATACTAAACCATGGGAACCTGAGGTATGCTTTTCATTGCATCGATGATCATGAAGGGTCATAATCCAGTTTTAGGGATGGAATGATAAGACACAACTGCATACAACACATAACAACAGAATTCAAACATGTCCGTCTTTCAGAGCAACAAAGCTAAAACACTTACGGGAAACGTTTAATTAAAGCTTGGCACAATGTATCACGGAATCCCTCAACAGCAAACTGGAAACAGTTTTCTCCATAAATGTCTTCATCAGAGATGCTGAATCCACTATCTAGTAGAAGAAAACAAATGTCAGTTTTACCATTCAATGCAGCATAATGAAGAGGTGTCCTCTTGCACGTGCCATAAGAAGGTATTGAAGCACCACTAGCAATCAGCAACTTTACCAATTCAGTGCATCCACGCATGACAGCAAGATCCAGAGGAGAAAAATCATCACTATCTCGTCTGTTCAGTTCCACGCCCAATTCAATTGCACGTTTAGATACATCACTGAAAAGAGATAAGACATTTAATTGCCTGACGTGTACGGTCAAGTCACTTATCGCATTCACAGTATCACACATAGAAGCATGCAGTGGTGCACTTAAGGTGGTACAGTAGGAAAAATGGGTGCTATGAATTGGTTTATTACGATAGAGTGAGCAATAATTTGAGGGTTTTTTTTTGCTGCCTAATATGATTATTGTACAAAGCTGTGTAGGGAGAAATTAAGCCATACAACGCCACATACACCAGTTATGATACCGCCAAAAAAATACAATACCAAACACAAAGCCACAGTTTTTGACATACTGAGTACACGCGCAAGAAGTTCTCAATGTACCATATGTGGAGTACGTCTTCATTAAAAAAAAATGTGGGAGCTTTTTAGCGCCATGTGAGTTGTTCACTATCTACCATGTTTCGTCCCAAATTACGTACGGTTGATACAAAATAGGTCAAAACAAACAAACAGAATAAAACAAATCTAGCGTATGCTTTTTCTGTGTATCTATCATCTATCAACGCCAGCTGCCATTCTCTGCCTTGGACCAATAATTTCTGCACATAGTTTTGTTTTGTAAAGACCACTTACACACGTGAAAGCCATACAATTGATGAAGCCGCCAACAAGCTATTTGCAGGAGGCAAGAGGCGCTTAATTTTCTTACTGAATGCTGAGGAATTATTCCCTCAACGCCACCTGACAGTGTGTGAGAAAATAATTATTCCAAAGCAGCGGAAATATGAATTAAAGTGACCACGCTGTTCACCAAAACTTTTACAGCTTCCTCAACCAGGAGCCGAATATGAAAGTGAGTCTCAGCCCAAGTGCCAAATATGGATTTCAGTATCACGCATGATAACTAGAAATATCTGCCTTGCTTTTCGCATCAATCACTGTTCTCACATCGCTATGACTGTCAATACCTCAAATCAACATTTCTGCCGGAGAAAGTATTTTAATTTTTCTTTTCATTGTTCGAAGGAAGCTATTTTAGATACTTTGCATATCCTTAACTTCATTCAAATTAATATGATTTCATCATTAGCCTTCTTGACACTAACCATTTGGAAGGTCTACCCTCATTTAAACTAGGATCAGTGCAAAAAATGCGTGGAGAATAAAAAAAAATTCATGAGGCAATGCCAGGTCATTTCATGCGCCTCAAGATAGCAGAAATTGAATCTCCAGCAAAGTCCTTTATTGTGGCCTTAGAATCACGCATGAGAGGCACACAATATTTCTTACAGTTGATCTACTAATAATGCCTTGTAAGTTCCAATAATGACTATATAGCCAACAGTAAATCACACACTTTAGTCAAATACATTTTGATTCACTCATGTTGGTTGAGTGCCAGTATATCGATCAGTGAAGAGCTTCTGAATATAAAAATAAAATGCATACAACACAGCCGAAGTTCACATTTACTGGCTGCTACATAAAGAAGTGTGAAGTAGGAAAGAATATGATACGACAGATAGATTCTTTTCTGGACTCTACAATAGCCTTCTGTGAGCAGCAGGGAGGTGGAAACTTCAACAAGGATTTTTAGATCTACGTTTGTGAAACGAATTATGATATGATCGCCTTAATAATCATTTAATAAAGGAAAAGGCTTAAGTGCTTTCAGCGCTGTGCTTTTGTCATTTCATTCTTTTTGATCGATAATTCGTCCATATGTACAAATTCTTTCGTAAAAATACGCTTTCTACGGACTATGGAATATGGACTATATGTTCTTACCTTAGGTCAGAATTTAAGCCTAGTTTTTCTCAGCTTGTTCCCAAGTTAAATTTATCACTTACCCTGGACTGGAAGAGCACTACTAACTCATATTGTGTATTCCATAGAAAACCCTACTTACGCAGGAAATATTTCTGCTCAAAGTAGTGGTGTTGAAAGGTTCTCAGTTTTAGCCCTGCAAGGCCTTTATGCACTTCTAAAAAAATGCACACTTGATTAACATTGGAGCAAAATATAAACATACTCCTCAACATCCAAGAACTTTCAACACAGCAAGGTGACTATTTAGGACAATATTGCTGAGTCAACTCAGTACTAAATGACAGTTGCAATCAGGTTAAATGGCCACAGGCAGCAAAACAAATAGTACATAGCAAGTAATGGTCAAATTGGCAAGTGCAAGCGATGATTGGTGCACATTTGAAATTATCTATAGATTTAATCAACAAGAGTTCCAAGAAAAGCTTTCCTGCTTAGAATTAGAGGCATAAACAAGAAGCAGTTTCTGCAACTTTCCACATTTCTTGAGTCAAACTCAATCTGTAGAATAAAAGGTTTGCAGTCTTTTTGTGTATGACGAAGCAGTTAGAAAGTGGTTTATGGTTCGGAAATATTGATTATCATCACTCAGAAAGGAAGAAAGAAGACCGTGGAAGTTGGTAACAATTTGCACTTATTGGTCTTTTCCGAATCGAACCAATTCAGAAGATTCATACCATGCAGAGAGCCTGATGCTGAATAAAAACTGCCATGCACTTGCTTCCAAGTAACTTCCTGCAAATGTTTTAACATGTGACCCCTTGTCTGTACCTGAGTGATTCCTCATCTGGGTAATTATGTTTCTGGAAGTTTCCCATTGTGATATAGCCGGTCAAGTATATTACCCATTACAAATGATATGCAGCTTGAGTATTAGCTTAACCTGTGACCCCCCTACAAGATTTTTGTTAAAAATGATTATTCTTCAAATTATATGAACCACCTTTCCCATCCAATTTTTTCAGGTTTCATTGCTTGGTCTGGATAAGGTGAACATTTTTTGGGAGGCAATTGGGGCACAAATTGGTGCGCAAGAACACAGAAAAGGCGTGTAAGGCCATCATAAGTAAATAATCTGATGCGTGTAATAGTAAAGCGGGAAACTTTTTAAGCACTCGAAAAATAACATGCAGGCGGCATTTTATTAGTTGTTTCGAAACATCCATAGCAGCCCTTTGAAGTCACAATCACAATATCGCTATAGTAACATACCATGCAATGTTCGATGGTCTGCTACGAAACAATGTTCACTTGAGACATGTTCGTACTATGTGCACTATAAAATAGTCGTCGATCACCAGTTTTTTGAGGACTTCAAACAATTCCGAACATCGAAGCCATTTTCATGGCACTAGTGGGCACGATGGTCGAAGTTTGGGCAAGAGTGAAACCTGATAATTTTTCTGCATAACCCTGCCAAGATGAAAATCCAGAACCGGGGGCTGACCGCATTCAGTGAAACCGCACCTTGGATGCTGTGAATCTGCGGTCTTGGCCTACTGGAAAACGCTGAGAAAGGGATGGCTTGATTCTGAAGTGGGGGTTGCAGTCCTTTTTAGTACTGCTAACGCCAAGCCCCAATCTGGGATAACAAAGCATCTAAGTCGACAATGGGAAACCAGCCACCAGGGCTGCCAGGGTCGTAGTTGGGAAACTTATATCCGCTTGACTAACCCGTCTAACTGCTGCTACTATGCACCCCTCCCCAGGGTTTCAAGCTTCTGACAAAGTCCAGCTGATTTGTATTTTTTTATGTGATCCTATGTGGCAGAGAAGTGCATCTCAGACTGTTATCTTGTAAATGTGTTGAATCCATCAATTAGTCCACTTACTGATCACAGCTAAGCGAGGATAGTGAACAATGATCGAAGTCGTGCTCTAACTAGTAATCGGTAGTCCTTATTACTCATGAATAGCCACACGGCAATAAAGCATGAGGCTTTGCCAATAAATTCCTACAGCGGGCCATGTCTCGCACATATTCAACACAATAGCTTGCATGAAATGCTGCCATATACGGTTTATCATCGAGCTGCTTGGATAAGAGAACAAGTGATTGTGCAGTCAAGCGTGACGCTATCTGTGCGAGACATGGAACTAAGCCGTACACTGCACGATGTATGTTATCGGTCTTATCTGTTATTGCACATGGTCATGCTAAGAAGTCAAACATGGTAACGGGCCGGACTCCAACCCATTATCTCACAGGTGATGAGTATTACTAAGTATCATAATCACAATGGAAGCTACATCACATACTTAATCAAATAAGAATACGTTTTTTGGTAAACTCACAAAAGGCCATGTTTGATAGCAAGATGCAACACAGTGGAGTCGTCCAACACCTTGTGTCGTTGACACAATTTTGGAAATTCGTTCATCAAAATGATGCAACATTCACTGTTTCCATGAGTGACAGCATCCTTCATCTTTGTAAAGAGATATTCATCTTCATAGATCCATTGGAATTGTTGCAGAATTGTCTTGAAAGCCTTAAGATAAACAACACATAGGGCAAAAGTATGCAAAACGAAAACCAATTAATGTTCAATCTTAATACGTGCAAGAAAAATGATGATTCAAGTCTCAATGTCAATTGCACATTGAAGAGATGTGATTCACATACTCTTCAGTTCGAAACTCAGTTTCACCTCCTTCTTAGAGTCAGACACAACATCTCTACGCACTCATCTTTGCCACAGTACTAAACTGTAGTGTGTGACAATAAATGTCAACATTTATTATGAATCACTTCAAGTTTAGAGCACAGACAGTTAGACAGACACATTTCATAGATTCGAAAAATTTGTTCGCACTATACTCTATTTGAGGTAGTTCTATTAAGCAGGTAAATCAGTTCCACCATCGCAGCCACCTCTATATGATTATATCTCACAAAACTGCTGCTATGCATGAACGAGCAAGTAGCGAAATACAGCGTTGTTTCTAGACACTTTTCGTAGAAACAGTATCTCAAAACTCAATTTCAAAATGAGCTTTTATACTGAATTTAATTCGATAAGGTCTAGTGAAAGACATACAGATGCAAAGATGCTTTCTTCAGCTGTTTTATCCTGCAGTGGGAGCCCTATACACAACTCATCTGTTGCTTTTGACTTCAATACATCCTCAGCTTCAGGTTTGTCTAAGCCTTGAACCTCATCACTTTTTCCCAACCCCTGATACTTTTAATATTGCTATTTGGGCCTCAATTTGCAGCGAATCTAAACCTTTACTTGATAGAGAACTGCAAAGCTTCCAGAGTTCCACCCTAGGATTGTTAAAAGAGCTCACAATACCCCTCTACAAGCCCTAATTGTAAAGACTCCCCAAAAAACTAACATTTCATGATGAAAGGAACCTCAGCAAAATTGTCCAGAAAAAAATCCTGAAATGTTTTTACCCTATTTGGTACGGCTTTTTTGATGTACGTTAATGGTGCGGAGTGGGGGAGGGGGGTTGCTTGGTGGGGATGGTGTGGGAAGGGGAGCGGGGAGGAAGGGGAGAGGGCGGAAGTACTATCATTAGGACCTATGAGGATGAAACTTACCAGGAACATAGTACTGCCTTTAAGCTGTCACGGGACGTGAAAAAATTGCTGATCATGTCAGAATTTTGTGACGCCACTTGCATTTCGGACCAAAATTTTCAAAAACGTTTTTTTCGATTCTTTCTATCAAAAGTATTCCTAAACCATTAAGAAACATGTTTTAAGTGTTTAAACTGCCATCCCTACAGTATTTGTATCAAAATTCTATCAAAAAGGAGCAAAAATCACGATTTTCAACAAATTGTGGCCTTCCAGAATTGGTCCATATCTTCGTACCCACCACAGGTGTAACCATGAAATTTGGCCTGAGAGTCTCTAATAAAATTATAATAGAAGCCCTACAGATACAGCTATTCAGCCTTTCCGGTTTAGAGAAAAAAATACCAAATAGGGTTAATCACGTTCAGTAATGGCTCATGATATATGCATGAACAAACCTGTCAGCTACGTACATACCTTGGTATTGTGAGTATGAGCTGCATAGGACAAAAGATCTTGACCAGAAGAATCGACATTCTTAGTAAACTCCTTACCGCATCTGTTCATCAAAAAACGCAATGTATCCAGAAACTCATCACTTGCACAGTAAAATATGGCACTCCGACCAATGTCATCTCTAATACTCAGGTCTGCTTTATTATTGATCAAATGCTCACAGATTGCAGTGTTCCCCTTTTCAGCAGCTTTCATCAGTGGTGTTGAACTATGACAATCCTGAGCATTCACATCAGCTCCATACTCAATCAGAATCTTCACAATAGACAGGTGCCCACTGGAACATGCTCTATAGAATTAAAAAATAACACAGACTGTAAACGAATTTTACATATGACAATTAAAGGAACTGTGTCCAAAAATTTTGTTAAGTATTATTGCATAGTAAAATGCTGAATCTCATTCAATACGCATAACTCAGCTTGTTAAGTATACCTATGGGGATACCGAGTATTTTGAGGTGCAGTAAACAGTGTAATTCAGAATAAATGTGGCAATGTTGCTATGAAATCTTCTTGAAGCATGGCAGTCAGGCCTTCACATAATTTTTTGTGTAACGTCCGTCATATGACTGACGGTACGGCTAAAGTTTTCATAATTTTCCACGTTGGTCACTGCTTCACCCATCCAAATAACAGTGAGGGGCCAGAAGAGAGAACAAAAAATTTACTCCAGATTCCTCATCTACCAATGCTGGCTACAGGCAAGACAATCTCTCTCATCTCTAGAAAGATACATAAGGCAGCATAGTCATATTTATGAAATCAAGGATGCATCGAAAACCTGCTACATATATCTGACAGATATCATCATTGCCATCCTAGCATAAATAAGTACAGGCTAGGTGATTTAGCAACTGGAGGTCAGCTTTTTGCAAATTCCATTATAATTAATAGAAAAAAAGGGTAATTCCTTTGAGAAATAAAAAAAAAATGAAACAAAATTATTACCGCCACTAAAGACAATATTGTTCCACCCTCTCTTAACATCTAACATTAGTCGCAGCCACGCATAAACAGAGCAGTCCATAGCTGCTGTTCTTGGAACCCTGTGCTTACATTTGAGCTGCTTTTTTCATTCAGAGTTCGCGAGGCCGAGCAGGGATGGATGCAATCTTGTTTTCGTCATTTCTGGTCGTGTGCAATCTGCTGTTTGGGTATAGTTAGGAGTAGATAGCAACTTGCAAGTTGTATTGTAAATTGTAAGTTCTTGCCTATTCTCACCTCCTACAGTTTGGCAAGCAAGTTTGCCAAGTTGATAA
>JAOBRC010535120.1:0-11322 GCA_027575255.1 Scolionema suvaense | reverse complement strand
ATTTGCGAAATCTCACTATTAAATACGGGTCACCACAATTGACTCATTGTGTAAGAAACATGCTCAGAAGTGATTTGTGAAACCTCACTATTAAATACGGGTCATCACAATTGACTCATTGTGTAAGAAACACGTTGACACCGATAATCATAGTAGATAAATAAACACATACATTCATATGAACTCCCAGAGGCAGACCAACAAAAAACACCAGACTACATTCACCGTTGTGTACTACTTTCACAAAATCATACCTGAAACCCTCCCATGCAAATCCTAAAATAGTTGGCATGGAGTGTGGAGTATTCAAAATTGAAGTGAGATCACCAGTAGACCGCCTAGTGGCTAATTAAGATACTAAAATTGCATCAGGAGAGAAGGGGCCCTGGAAAGAAAAGGTGGTAGAGGAACAAAGATCGGTGGATACGATAAATCAGACTGGCACATTTAAGTATAAACACCTATTTTCTAGCTAAGTACACAAACTTACAAACGAAAACCATTAAGAACTGTGTTAGGTTTCAACTGTCAATACTCCAAAATAGGAAAAGCAGTACTCATGTACACCTAGCTAACCTCACTAAGCTGAATGAGAACAGATCCTTCAGTACAGCCACTTGTAAGAAAAAGTACCAATCAAAATGTCACCTCATAAACCACGCTCACACCAACTTCCCACGCTCATATAACTTCATAACATCGCTACAAAATGGAATTCCAACCCCAATGTTTTTGGTGCATCTATCCAGACCTCCCCAGCATAGTCCACAGTCATACCTAAACAATTTACCATGAGATGGACACCAAGAAGCTCTTTGGCTGTCAGGTAATTTTTCGCGGTATGCAGATGCCATGTTTTGAATAAGTGAAGTGCTATCGTTTTTGTAATGTCGCAATTGTTCCTGAAATTGCTGGCATTTCCTCAGATATAAACCACACTCCCCTTCCACCACTTTGACTCTTGCTTTTAACACTTCATTCTTGATCTTATCATCAAGAGCTTGGTAGTCATCATTGTTTTCCAAAATTGAGTGAGGCATTCTAGACACTACAGAGAGGCAATCTGTTTTCAGCCACTGAAAACAGCCTCGATAGGCAGCTTGCAGTAAAACCACAGCATTGTTTGAATTGACAATTGCTTCTTGCTTCAAAAAAGCCTCACATGCTGCCTGGACACTATCTACTTGATACTCATCTGCTAGCTGTAATAGTTGATTAACTGTACTTAAGGTTACTACATGTCGGCGATCATATATCACTCTCAAGAACTCTTCGATATCTGCAACCTTCTTTCCATGGAGAACCACCTCATTTTTCTTCGCTTCAATGAAATCTCCATTCAGCATTCGATCAAATACAGGTGAGTTAAAAGACAATACATACTTATGAGCATGGATTTTGACATCCTCTATGAGTAGCACAAGATCGCTGTTTTTCCAGGGCTCACTGAAATCCATTTTCGGCTTTACAGTTGTCAATTCTACACGACCTTGAACAATTGTAGCACGAGCTAGGGACAAATTGCTCGCCATGCACACAATGAAAACTAAAGAAAATAAGATGAAGAGATTGAAAACAACAACACATGCAAACACATTAAAAAATAAGCTATAGCAAGAACGAAAGTGACAATATGAGCATTGAAGGAAAGCACCAACAATGGAAAAATGGAACTACTCTAAAAATATTGGAAAATGTACAAATTGAACACATGCACAACGCAGGGTTCTAGCCACGGTTGGTGGCGCCGGACGGTACCGCCCAGCACAAGCAAGCATATTTCCCTGGTCTACAAATTTTGCAGGCATAAAGATCTTGCATGAATACTCTTTAGAACCAAAAATAACTTCTTGGCTAACATCGGACATTCATCACATCATCAACTTTGCGTTGCAAACTAGTGTGTTTGTTAATATTATTAATAGCGTTCTTATTGTCTTGGTGGCTCTACAGGTGTTACCAAAGGTCTGCAAAATGCACCATATTTGGAATCCCTCAGCAACGAGCAGCAGAAGAATCAGCATCGATGCTCAATAATCAGACAGTTCAAAATGGTACCAGCAGCTGTGCAGTGCATATGTCTACGGGAAGCAAGATTAATCTATGGACTGTGTTTAAAGTACTACATCTTTTTTCAGGGAATGTTTTACGAAAATTCTTTGCTCTGTTGCATGCATAAAATGGCAGACAATGGAAGAACACGCGAAGCACAAAATATTGTACCAAAGACTTTACTTTGGAAACTAGAGGCAGCTATAGCATCTGAAAAACTGCTAGCAGACTGAGAATACACTTTCATGTGATTCAACGATGTATCAACCAATCCAGGTTGTTAAAATTTCTTCAAGGCAATGACAAGACCAAGAAGCCTGGCATGGAAATATCCCAAAGGCATTTTCAGGTCTCCAATTGTTCCGAAAAGGTAAAGCTTCCAGTGCTTTGTTCTGGACGCAGGGGCTCACAACCGCCAGAAGCATAGGTCCAGGCCTTCAAATAGACATCGGTCATCAGTCAATGACTGATAGTTTTCAGCTGATGACCGACGATACAGTACACTGCCTTTGGTCGGTCATTGTGAACGACGAATTTCTGAAATCCAATTTCCAGAATTCTTGGCTATCAACTTCGTAAACTTGCTTGCCAAACTGTAGGAGGTCAGAATAGGCAAGAACTTACAATTAATACAACTTACAAGTTGCAATTTACTTCTATCTTTGCCCAAGACAGATGACTGCAGGCAACCAGAAACGGCAAAAACAAGACTGCATCCATCCCTGCTCGACCTCGTGAACTCCGAATGAAAAAAGCTGACTGTGCATGACCAAATGTAAGCACAGGGTTCCAAGAGCATCAGCTATGGACTGTTCTGCTCATGCATGGCTGCGATTAATGTTACATGTTAAGAGGCAGAGGAACAATGTTTTCTTTAAGGATTGTAATAATTTTATTTCACTTTTTTTTATTTTGCAAAGGAGTTTTTTCTATTAATATAATATTTGACCTCCATTACTGAATCACCTAGCCCGTATTTATGCTACAAGGGCAATGATGATATCTGTTATATATGCAGTAGGTTTTCGATGCGTTCTTGATTTTATAAATATGACTATGCACTGCCTTATGTATCTTTCTAGAGATAGGAGCGATTGTCTTGCCTATAGCCAGCATTAGTACATGATGAATCAGGTTTTATCAAAGAAAAACTGGCAGGGGGCCAAAAAGCCCCCCCCCCCCCACCCACGGGTAAAATAGGGGTAAGCATGTTCTACGATATAAACGCTCAGCCTTACACAGGTGCATCCACAAACAAACATGAACAACAACTACCTATCCGAGCATAAACCATAACACAACACACAATCAACAACATTATCACATAATAAAACAGCAACAAAAAAGCAAAAATCAAACCTTTGAAAAACACAAAAACTATGCAACATTAAAAGCAAAACAAAAGACAAAAGCGAAAAAAACAACAGGCAAACCAAACGAAAGACATACAAGTGTTGTAGATTCGTTATCTGCTCAACCGAATTCAACATACAAGTGTGTCAGAACAAAACACAATAAAGGCCTCAAACTTTCACAAAAAAGAACAAAAAGGAAGGCACATTACTTAAAATCAGCATTTTTCCCAGGAGTAACAGAGAGATCATTGAAAAGTAGCAAATGCAGGGTCTAATCTAGCATTTAAGGACAGTGTCCGATTTTCAACAAAAGGGCACTTGGTTCCATTAAATTAGTTGGCAAATTTGAGAATTAGATTGAATTTTGAGGCTAATTTTGAGAGGGGCAACGTCTGAATATTGAACGCTCTTTTTGGCTACTAGGGACTGAAATGATTGGAAGTCCTACAGAAAATGAAAGTCCAATTATGGCTATCGACAGAAGAGCTAGAATGAGTTTCTACAGTTGTATTGTCTGTAAATGTCGTTCTTGAAGCATTTCTGGAATGTATTTCCATTACGCCAGAAAACCTGCAAACTTCATAGAAAGATCATTTTGATTTAGTCTGCTCCCCAATTTTTAATAAATCCGGTCCATCTTCTCTGGATGAATCACACGTGATATAAAACTAAGTTTCAGCATTTTAGATACAAAAATTCAGCAAAATAGCTGGAAACAAAGCCATTTGGGGACTGTTACACTAATTGCATTCACGTAGTGGACATCGGAATGTCATATAAGCAAAGTCACCTTAAAAAAACACATTATCCAAATTTTACATTACATTAAACACTCTCACCCCATCCCTACATACCAAAGTAAAACAGACCCAATTCGGATTAGGGTCCAATCGTGCTTTATGAAGTCTTTCCATAAAAACCTTAGATACACACAATGTAGAATTGACCCTCATCAGTGACATCTCCACTTATTGCAATGTGTCCCATAAATTTAGTCTTCTCCAAAAGTCATCCTACAGTTTGCATTCCAGCAAACAACCTATTCATGCGATGCACTATAATATTTCAACAGTATAGTGCCCAGGTGAGGACTAACCAGAATGATCAATGGAGACACTTCTGATAAAAGTTGACAAACTTACAGATGCAGATGTTACAGATCAAATTGCAGAGAAGGAGGCCGATGAATAATCCAGTGAGCCATTGCATGCAGAAGCAGGAGTACTGACAAAATCTTGAGACACTTTTAAAGAAAAACCCCAACCTCAAAACAAGTTGAGCTCGGCTGTCAAACATGAACAAGAAAATCACAAATATCAACTCTAAACTTTTCACAAATGCATCACAAGAAGCCCCACAAATCACCCTTCCGTATACTTTGCCTCATGATGAGCAGCTGAGATTGACAGTATGCAATTCATGCGTTTCCATGACAACCAACTAATCCTTTGATATCAGGCACAAAAGATTCATTGAAGTTTTCATGCACTAGAATGGTAGTTTGAATTGTAGCGGGAAACAGCGAGAGGAAGCAAGTAATGGCTGCTGAAGGTCAGGCTGGCTGGCTGGCTGGCTGAGAGTGAAATGATAACCTTCCAGATTTCGTACGAATGAGTGCATGTTATAGGAGATAGACCTCACTGTTGATCATAGAAACACTGTTTAAGTGGAGCTAGGTTCACTCAGTTTTGAGTTGGAGCTTTCTTTTAACACATGACTCTAGACGAGATGGCAGTAACAGTCGGCAAGATGGAGAAGTGCATCATTTGAAGATGAAATTTGCATTATTGACAGTCTTCGCGTTGAGACGCATGCAGACAGAAAGTCGTCACCAACGCTATTGTTCATCAGCTGTGACACAGGCAGATTCCACATGTCATTTGCTAATAGCATAGTCATGTTAAGCATTGTAGCCTTGAAAGCATAACTCATGGTATCAAGCTTGACTATGGTCAGAAAACACTTTAACTAGTTTGCCAGCACACTTGGATGCCTGGTTAGGGGTTCCAGGACATAAAGTGTACCCCTTGCCACAATTGAAAGATTATTTTACTGGCACTGCAGCTCAGGGACTATTTAAGTGCGCGACTAGTAGTGCAGGCACCAAAATACTCACAGAGAAACCTGTATTGAGAACACATCCTAGGTGAAACGCCCCTGTTACAAGATGATTGCCAGATCCAAAGAAGCACTAAAAAGCCATGAGAACGTGGAGAAGGAACAAGTAGATTTTACCTATGTGCAGTAGGGGTGGTGTGCTTGCCTTCCCCGTCAAGGTTGGTAATCACATGAAATTGAGATAAATACAAATCGCAACGAAAATAAAGGTGCATGGAATTGGAGCAGAAACAAAATGCAAAGTCTTTATCTATATTTTCTAACGTTCAAAACAGGATAATAACTTTTCATAACACAACAGGTCTCACTATGATTAAGACATAAGATCTATAAAATATGATCAACAAAATGAACTCTTCGATTAGATCCACATTATCAGTATTTCAGACGGGGGGTAGGAGAAACTAAAAAATACAGATGAGTTGGAAGCATCACTGATGGTCAGAGCAACTTCTCTGAAGAGAAGGAAATGACCTAAACTCCCCTTTTAGAGATTTATTCAATCATTTTTGTTTACTACGGCTTTCCTTGTAAGATGATAAAAGTGAGTATCGATAAAACGGGGTCAATTCCCACAAGGGACGTGTACTGTGCTGAGCTAGCTTAGCCAGTGCTAGGCTAGCCTATTGAGCTGGGGGTCGTTGGAAGCAAAGCCCCCCTCTTAAGTAGCGTATGGGCATAGCCCCGGTAACTTTTTTTCATCATTCTTACAACCACGAAACTGCTGTCTCCAGCAATTTTGAACATATGAATACATGAATATGCAAGTCACAGCCCAGCTAGCTATCCTCCAGGAACAGAAGTGTCAGAAGATTGCTGATTGCTGATTATCGAATGAAGCGCAGATGACTGCATCAACTATACTAAGTAATATGCTATTGAAGCACTGTCAAGCTTGGCAAGTAAACTTAATTAGCTATACTAGCTTAGTTAGGCTACCCTACCCTTACGTTGCACTTACATTGCTGTTGTTGAAGTTAGTCATGAATTACAGCGTGCCGTCGTCAGCCTCATTATGGATGTGAAAATGAGGCAAGCATATGCCACAGTGTTCAGCGAAATTCAAGCGCCTTAGTCTGAGTCAAAGGAAATCAGGGAGTTTGGGACGTACCAGAAAATGATCATAGCTCGCAATTATGCACTGAGTAACTGATATAATAAAGCCCATGTATACGCA
This sequence comes from Scolionema suvaense, assembly GCA_027575255.1. Taxonomy (NCBI): domain Eukaryota; kingdom Metazoa; phylum Cnidaria; class Hydrozoa; order Limnomedusae; family Olindiidae; genus Scolionema; species Scolionema suvaense. The sequence goes on along the minus strand of JAOBRC010535120.1, from coordinate 4,620 downwards.
ATCTTCTGGGCTAACTTCCATGCAATATGTACGCTTCTGGCTGGAGACATTTAAGATGTCGATAAGAAACTCAATCTTTTCCTGCTATTTAGGACACAGTCCTGCTTACTCGAAATCGTTTGCAAAAACAACACTATTAAAACCTTTCCAAATGGCATTCTGCAGAGACCTGGAAAGTAAGCAACACTGAAATAGATGTCATATCAAATAAAGTACAGAAAAGCTCCAGAAATGATATGAGAGTAACAAGTACATATGGGAATACCAGACAACAGGGACCACGGAAATTATCAGGCACTGTGTAACAAGGCTCTTGATGTACAAACAAAGTATACAGAACATGTACATCCGTGTTCATTAATGTCTCCAGATACCTTAAAACGCTAAATTACACCGAGACCAAAACGAGCTGTACTAAATCAGGCGGCACTTTATTAAGCCTACTCATTTAAAAAACACCTTTCCGTTCTCATAAATTAAGCTGCACTCCCTCCACCACGGACGCGAGGGGGGAAAGATGACAATGATGATGATGATAGTGACGATGTAGACATTTGATATACGTAAAGTTCTACAAATCAGTGGTAGATACCTCTCCTATAATCGCTTATTATTTTTGCTTTGCAATGAATCCCCATAGTTTCCTTGGCTATCACATATCTTCTAAGCAGGACGAAATCAAGCCGCATTATTCTAAGAAGCTGCACTAAAGCCGCATTTTATTAAGCCTATTTCTTAAAATGCGGCTTAATTAAGTTACGGTCTAATTTAGCATTTTAAGATACGCTTTTGCCAACGAGATATCAAGGAAGTGGGAAATTTGCCCAAGCATCACTCATTATGTTTTTGGTACAAAAGGTGCGGCTTCTAGAAAGCTGTGACATATGTGAGTACGTAATGCTTTGAATATAACATACCAAAATTATCCGAAAGAGCGCCCCCCTCAAATGAGCGCCCCTCTTCACAACTGAGAAATTTAATGAGTGCCCCCCTCAAACCAGGAAGGGGGCGCTCATTTGGAAACTTGTAATGTATGATGAGCACAGGCGCTCACTCAGATAGTTTATAAGAAGTAAGAAGAACATGGGAAGAATTATTTACAGTCAAATAGTCTTTTTTACTTTTTGTGATAAAGGAGTTTACTAAAACAGAACAAGGATGAACAAGGGGACATGGACATAGAGAGCTTTAGCCAGTGTATTTTGTTTTGTCTGTTAACTATTACTAGTATCTGCATTTTTTGTAATGAGCGCCCCGGCCTGAATGAGCGCCCCCCAAAAAATGAACGCTCTCTCTGAAAGCCAGAAAATAAAATGAGCGCCCCGGCGCTCATTCAGATAATTACGGTATAGTATTTTTTATCATCGATGCAAATTATGTGCGACAAAAATTTACAATCATGACAGCCCAGAGCGAAATATCGAATTCCTACAATGCAACGAGAATTATTGTGTATTGCCAATACTTAGACCTAAAAAAACTGTAATGCACCACCATAAAACTTTCATAATTTCGCATCAGTTTTAATCCCATTTAAGACAGCTTTACATAGCTTGTAGCTCAGTTAACAAACAACAAACATTTATAACCACTTCTTTTCTAGGTGTCTACCATGAGGTTACCAGAAAATTTAATTGATTTGCTTGCCATGTCATCAAAAATGTCGAATGAGTTGTCAAGTTTACTTGAGGCGTGCTTGCCGGAACCCAACCTTAGCAAAATTTGTGGGGTCCATAAGTGGGAAAACTATTTTTTGAAACAAATCATACACAGATCTACAAGGCCAGTATGCTTGCCATCCTGGAGATGACCACATGATATATAGAGTAGAGGCATGAAAATAGCTTTCCACCTTGCACATGATATGTAGAATAGAGGTATGAAAATAGCTTTCCACCTTGCACATTTTGCCTTTAACCTTTTTCAGTTCTCTTTAGTACACAGCGGCTGGAAATCCTACTTAGTTCTACAGCTGCTCAAATCATATTTTTCCAGTACATACGCCCTTTTGGGTTCTTTTCTACTTTATATGCTGACCTAACAATCTTATTCACTTCCTAGGCTGTGCTACCATACAAAGTTCATACTTACAGGCAAAATCCTCCAGGGCTGTTCGGTTAAGCACTTAAAATTGTTTTGGTACTTTAGATTGTAGCAAACAAAGACTCCACCCTTCCTCAATATAATGCTTTCTCAAAGGAATGTGAATGTACTACCACCCACTATTGCTGTGATGGCAGTAGAAGCAAGTCGCCAAATTAGTGGACTCTTGCAAACTTAGCCATGAATCATTGCTTCTGCACCGTAAACAAAAATATTCAAATACTATGCACGACAGATACCAACCATAACACAATGAGCATAAGTCTTATGTCTACGAAGGTTCATATCAAAACAAATGAAAAAAACTATTTTTGCACATTGAGTGCCATGTTCCAGGGAAACAGTAATCTTCTCATATGTGATACATGATCTATAAAGAACCCAAAATGTTGATGATGGTTGAGATAAAAAATTAAAGTAAAATAAAAGTAATATATGCACCTTGAAACCTTCTCAAAAAACTCAAAAAGTAATGGAGCGATCAAAAAACTCAGTGGCCATTTTTGGACAACAGTGGCGCCGCCTGCATCATAACTACCATTGGCTTCTTTGTTGCAACTAAAAATTGTATAAAAGCAATTAGCCCATCTTGAAATATTTTAGGAAAACCCCCAAAACAGCCATCTGGGGCTCAAAAAAGCGGGGAACAACATGGTTTATAACACAAGTACAAGTGCTAGTAAGTTTCAACCAAAAATTACAAAAAGTAACTAACAGATCAAGAAATATTTTTAAACATAATGTAAAAAATGGCCTCTTTTGGACAAAAATGACCATCCCTAAGCCGAGTAAGAGTCTTCTTAGATACGGCAATTAGGAGTCGGCACACTGATTCTGAGTAGAGTAGAGAGCCGGTATACTGATTCTGAGTAGACTAACAAACCTGCTCTTGTCAGTCATCACACAGTTTCAGAGTCTCTGACTCAAAACTGGGAGCCACTCCAACCAAGCACCATCTCTTGATGGCCGATGGCCCATTTTTTTTCCCATTTCTTACTCGAGTGTTCAGCATACGAAAACATAAATTTGCCTACTTTTTGACTCTGTATCTGGCATATTAGGTAACAGCATCAATGATTTAGCTTCAGAAAAAGCATGCCATGTCCTGTTGTATGGCTCCCGGCGATGTATCTGATGTCAATAATGAGATCGTACTGCTAAAGAAGTCTTTTGCTAATTTAGTTTACTTAACAGAAGATGTCTTCACGGAAGACAATAAAATGTTTGTTCTATAAGGGAACTGAGTAACTTCTGTTTCTTGATTAAGAACACCAAACCAATCTCAATAACGGAAAACAGCAACACATAAGATATTTAGAGACCTATGTCAACAAACAAAAACAATCTGAAGGGAATAAAAGCAAACACAAATGACGTTTCAGCACAAAGCTTCTTTCATCATGGGAAACAGACAAATAAGGCTTATGCAAACATCAGCATTGATCACTACGAGTGTGATGGATCGCTGGATAATAAATTGCACTCTATGATATAACATCTGTCGCAAAAATATATAAATAAATAACAAGTTCTACATAACACTAAGATGCATCAGACACGAACATAACCTTACATATGGACAACATATGTCAACAAAATATATGACTTATAATATACATTTGTAAAAACCACATATTGCATTTCATGAGCTTTGATGAAGGTATCTATCTACACACTAATCACAAACATAAATCCTGCTTGTCAAATGAGTGACACAGGGTAGATTATATGCTATCAGAAGAAAAGAACTCAATTGATACAAAACCAATCCAATTAACCACCACATAAGCGTGCAGTAACCAATGAGTGAGCATGTATGTCCTAGGGCTAAGCCAACACAATGTGTAAACAATTCAGGAGTAGTCAGCAGTTATGTGTGACGAATAATGAAGTTATCTAACACTGTACCACATTTCAAGACTATTGATGAACGATTATGGACTTACCAAGGGGTGCGCCTACCAGGCCCAACCCCAGACTATTTAATATCCCAAAAACCATCCAGCTTACCAAAATGCAAAATATTCAACAATATTTTTTTTCATTTTTCAAACCTTTATATAATAACATAACATATGTAAATAATATCAATACATCAGATGAGTAACACATAATCAACAAAATCATTTATTATAATAAAATGTAAGAATGATGCATCACCTTAAAATGAAAGCACACAAAAATGATATTTTACAGAAAAGTGGGAAGTGAGGCCTGATTCTTAGATATCATATCATAAAACCTTTGGACACGCCAAACCTACGAGAGAAAAGTATCAAGTCCATACAAGAAAACTAGTATACAACAATCACAGAAATCATTACTAGTTATCACATAACAACGCACATGATGCATAAATAAACTATAGGTAATAGTGGAATTGATAAATAATATGTACCTAACTCTTATATATGCCTTCACTACTATTACCTTGCATACCGTAACATAGACAAGAGGTATCAATTCCTTGCCTGAAAGTTAATATAACTTATAAGATTGGTAGCTACATAATTGTTG
>JAOBRC010535009.1:0-11323 GCA_027575255.1 Scolionema suvaense | reverse complement strand
GGGATAATTGCACTTGGTCTGACCATGCGTCATGCATAATTAGCATTCAGAACGAAAATGGTAGCAAGTCAAAATTCCTTGACTTTGAAAGCGGGTATCTCTGGAACTACGAAAGCTTTTTTCATGAAATAAAAAGCTTCGGTCATGTTTTTGAAGGCTCTGTTTTCATGCCAAAAATGATGTTAGACCGGTACATTGCTTTAAGGTTCTCCAAGGCCAGAGAACGCCACTTATCTTTGGCTGTAGAATACGTACTGCGCTTAGAATATTTTCAGTATTAAGAATGTAGAAATTACAGAGAGAAACTGAAGCATTTGACTCAAATTCTAGTGGAATCTAAAACGCAGATAGATTAAGAGAACCTTTCATTTACAAGCACTTTTTTGCGTACTTACATTAGTCTTGCTTTGACAATAAATGTTACGGGTTGAATCCTATCGTACTAAGACGTTTATGGCAACAATGGATGTTATAAGATAAGATCTCTGCAAAGACAGAAGAATGTATATGTTTTGTTGTCTCTCTACCCTAAGTCCTCTGTGAATTCATTGCGCAGGTTATATTTCTGTGCTAGAAGTTTCTGTTATGAACTTAACGTTAGTGTTAATAGCTTCATTATGAACTTTAAGTATTTAATGTCCCAGGCTAGCCCATGCGTATATAGTTCAGTACCAATCGTGCAGGTTTGCTTACTAGATTCAGAGTTCGTGCAATGTCTAATCAAAGCCCAAAAGTGGCATAGGTATTGAGAATTTACTTAACCAGAAGATCTGGGAGTTAAGGTTAAACATGGACAGCAACTTGGCAGAGGCAGGTATTGAGAATTTACTAGATCAGAAGATCTGGGGGTTAAGGTTATGGACAGCAGAGATAGGATATAAACCGAGCAGTTAATATTAAGTTTTTTGAAAATATGCGTTTTACAAATTATTGTATATCGTAGTTGACTACTGAAGGCTTTGCAATTATACTAAGCGAGAAGTTTAATTGTTGCTGCACTACGTACTGCCAACGCTCTCGAAAAGATTATGTGGGGTTGTGATGATAATAAGTGAAACAGGACATAGTCCTATCACTGCTCTTCTGTAAGAATTAATCCAAACAATCAGTTGCACTCCCTGGAATTCTGGAATTCAGTGGTACTCCCTGGAATTCTGCTTGTTGACTGGCAGCTGTTTGCTCGTAGAGATGCTTGTCACCTTCCATGAATATTTTGACTTCCTTGCATGGATGTTAAGTGGGACAAAATTACAGTCGTTTTTGTAAAAGCCAAAAGCTTTTTTGCGTTGGTATGCTCATATGTTTGTGGCGTAATCACCATATTTCAATTAGGAAGATAATACATATCCAGTAGCCAGAGCAAACTGCTCCGCCGATGTATTAAAGCCAAGAAAAATGTATTTGTGAAAATAAGTTGACCAAAGTTTAATCCAATACGGAAACTATGTGGCCATGATAATAACTTCACAAGGACATCAAGGCTAGAAAAAAACTTCGCAAATCTCAGCTTGACATGCTTTTGTAAAAAAAAACATGTATTTGAATGGTTCGAAAGACCAGCTTAAGCAAGGAGCTTGAATTGAGGGAACATGTTTTGACACTATATGGGGACTAGCATCTTGGTGCATCGGCCGTTTCAGACTACTTCTGGTATCTATACTCAGACGCAGTTTCAATGCCCTTCATGAACACGCATTGAGTAAGTGCAGAAGAACGACCACCAATTTCTGATGCAAAAATTTTACTTTTTAAGTCCTAGCGGGATTTGAAGGATATCGAATGACGTGACACTATTTTGAATAAGGAATGTTGCAATGAAGTTTCGTATAAACCGTATACGATCCGTTTCGTATCATTGAAAATGAGTAACGGTGGTAAAGAAATGGCCTGCGAGGCAATTTAGTCTACCCTTTCTGTATTTGAGCTAGGAAATTACGTCTAAAAAGGTAGACCCAAAGGTTGTCAGATACGGTCTGAAAGGGAAAGGATGAAGGTGACTGTTGTCAATGTCAACATAGAGCGAGGCATATAGTGTCAACTATATCTATTTAAACCCTGCCCCAGTGGTGTTTGACATCTTAGACTCAGTACTCAAACGCAACTCTGAGTCCCTTTTCAAGAACGGAAACTTAATTTAAATTAGGTCTACTAACCATGAGTTCAACATTGAGTTAGGTGGCTCGTACAGCCTTACAGTCTTTTCAGTCTAGCCTTTTGTTTTTATGGTCTAGTTGTAGCCATGTTTCCTCACGCTATAATATGGTCTGAAAAGTATATGCGTACCTAGATCGCAAAAGCGCTCCTGCAGTATTATCCTAAAATTTTGGTTTACTAACAGCTTTTAAAAATAGCTGTTTCGGGCATCAATCAATTGTTTCCCTATAAGATATATATGCTGAGCCAATCCAGCCAAAATGAGAATCATTGATATTCTCAGTTAGTCAACAACAAAGAAACCACCTACGTCCGTGCTGTACAGGAAACTGCCTTCCCGTAATCCTCAGTTTCTGACGCAAAGAAATCGTGCATGGCCAGATCACGAGGGAATCAATTTTGTAAATAGCAATGTCTAGCAAGAGCAGATTTGTGATTCAATATTGCAGTGCAAACAAATGAAGAATTTCTAAGAATACGGAGAAACAGAAACCAGAGGAGTCCAGCTATGCTTGGATTTCTTCTCTACAGCTTAAAGCTTATCACTGCGACCGACATCAGTTCCCTGATGAGTACGTCCTTAGAATAATGTGTTAGCTCAGCATGCGCATGACATGAGGTAGCTGTGGCGGGTAGAGTATAATTTTTATTCCCAAAGCCTGTTTAATCGAAACGCTTCCATGTTGCTTAGTACTTAAATACTTTGCATATGTGGTATCTCTAAAGGCTATGACGGGTAAGGACACAGTAAAACTTATAACTGAGTGATAGCGAAGCAATGAGCAGAGAGCGAATCTACAGTTCAAGAAGACCGTCACTTCATCAGCCAAATTTAAGATATAATGTCGTGTGGCACATGAATTCTGAACCTAGCCTGTATACGTGGCCTGCGTGCAAACGATGGATAGCTCAAAAAACGCGTAGCTTGAGGAAAATGTAGAGGCTGTACAAAGTAGCTTGTCAAATGCGTGATGAACAGAACCTGTATGTAGGTAACGACTTAAATAACTCGTTTCAGATCTTAGATGAAGAGTGGCTATACGTGAACGAAGATCGTTTGACGAGCCTTAACCCTATTTACACTGGGGCGGTGGTGGTGGGGAGGGGGAATGGTTATGGGGTAAAACTACTGATCAGACAAAGCAGAAACTTGGTAACTTAGGTTATAAAATGGAGTAAGGATGATTTTGAAATTTTTTCATCTTTTCAGTTTTCGGGGACACTCATTTTTGAAAAACTGTAAACATGGCAAAAGTTGACTCGATCGAGTCTCGCTCATATCACGTATTCGAAGAATCTGAATCAGCAACACGACCAGAGAAAGAGGTGACACTCGACAGATTCGGTTTCCTAAAATGCATTCCTATACAAACTCTCGCACCTGAACGGCTAGAACTGGACGGTAGGGTCATGCGTTGTCCTAAAAATACTGTCCAATCAAATCACTTGTTCGCAGGCAAGCCAATTGTTTGCTGGGCAATATCAGAAATACGTGTGACTGCCCGCGCCTTTGTATGGGGGTTTGCTTAGTAACTAAAGTGCGTTGCAAGGATAAAGCTGTTGTTTTAGTTTGTTTGCAATGGCTAAAATAGAAGCCGTACATGTACTTGAAGAAAATTCTCTCAATTTATACCGCGTTTCTGCCTCAGCAGAAAAATCTGTGTTGTGATACCATCATCTACTACAACCACATACACACCCTGGCAAGAAATAGAACAGCACATCCGCTGGCCAGTAAATACAATCTACCGCTGCAGAATTATCCAAGGCGTATTTGTCAAGTCGTCGCTCCCGTGCAGCTTGAGGAAACGTGGATAAAGGTTGAGGTTGTCAATAAAATAAGGGACGACTTTCACGTCAAGGCAAAAGTAACTTGAATGGCCTATGCTAATAGCAAGTACGCATTGTTAGGAGTAGTGTAAAACTAATTTGAAGAAAAAACATCAGTGGTTTAGATTTTATTGCCCTTTAAAATCTGGGGAAAATTTGGGCCAACATTTTTTCTGACATCAGCTAACTTTGGAGTTCCTGGCAATTTCCTAAAACTAGACATGTTTCTGCACCTATGTGCTAAATGTCACGCCTTGGGTGTGGTTTGTTCAGAAATTAGAGAAAGGTAATTTTACGACCCCCCAGTGTAAATCGTAAGTTTTTAAGCCCAGTGTAAATGGGTTAACCCAATCTGGCACAGGGATGCCAGCTGCGATCCCGTTAAGTTTAGTTTGTCCATCGTACTGAACATGGTCCAATGAATATATTGCTCTCTGGTGACCACGAATGCGTATGAAGAGAACCGTGCATATTCACTCGTTTGGCAGCATGACTTAAATCTTTTTCTAATAGTAAGAAGACATTGGCAATCTACTTTGTGGCATTAAAAGTTAGCTTCTAGCGATTTGGGTGATTTTCAAGTTTCTAGTCACTAAATGGCTATAAAATCTGAAACTATCACGGTAGAATTTTCAAGCATGTGTTTTGTTAGTAAGCCAAGGTTACAAAAGAGGATGAGTTAAAAACCAAAGGGTTCATTTTCGCAGTGGGTGCAAGAAACTGAACTGAACACGTTTCGCAATGTGCAACTTATATCACTAAGTAAATCATGTCGGTTCATGAACATGACCTTAGAAGATGTTTCTGAACCATTTGGAGGGTATTTGCGCAGTTGTACGGTATGCACCTACGAATAGGTAGATGTACAATATATTTGCGATTTTTAAATAAAAGATAAATTCGCCAAACTCACATATCCACAAGGCAAGAGAAGTCAAACTATGATTTAGTGCACAGCTTTTTAACATGTCATCATCAGGTGCCATAAAAGCTCTTTACACAGCTGACTTCTATGGCAACGGTTGATGATATGACTTGTTGAAATGCTTTGTGCTAAGTTATAGTTTGACTTCTCTTGTGTGGTGGATTTGCGATTTTTGTTGTTTTTTTTTAGTTAAAACATGTCTGGGGAAAATCTGACTGGCTACACGATGCTAAGTGTTGTTCAATGCATCAATCGTGCAGCAAGGAACGTACCAGGAGCAATCGAGTTGAATTACCATAGATATACTGTTGTTTTCATGAGAGAGGAAAATATGCAACGCACGTACCACTTTGTTCTCATAACCCTGAGAATGGATAGGTGGAAGTGGTCATGACGACTTCCCAAAAATGGAAGTTCTTACCCAAGATTTTTCTCACTTTTTAACACAATCTACAATATAACTAACACAAAACATAAGAATTAGACATATATAAAAATTACGAAAGACGTTTGGAAGAAAGAATAGAAAATATAGAGGAAATGAAAGAGAGAGGGGAGACCACCAAGAAGCTGTCCTCTCCTGCTTTTCATCTCAGAGATATGGTTCTTTGCTCATGTTTAGCAGCTTCTAATGATGGAAAATTGAACAGAACAGTGCATACCCAAGGAAGGGGGGGAAGTTACATGTACTGTTGAGGAAAACTGTTATATAACGGTTGTGCTATGGAGTGTACCAAAACTTCCAAACACAGTCTACTGCGCAGCTTTACTACACTTTTAATACCCCCAAATTTTACCAATCGTTAATGTGAAGTCTCGACTTCAACTCGCCACTCGTGACCTGTTGACGCTAGTTCTGCTTGAAGCTCTGACAATCAGCGATCTTTACAAAACTGCTTCCGATACAGATCAATCGTTTGTTAGTTGTTCTTATGCGGAAAACTGATTGTGTCAAAGAAAGATCTAGTATAGGTTGAACAAAAATAAGCTTTCATACCTGAGGCTCACATATTTTTCTCACCGACAGTAGTCACACAGATAATATAAAAGCAAACAGACATCGCATGACTCGTCAGGGTACTCATCACTGTCACTTCAACTAATAGCAGAAGGTTTAATATGATAAACAATAAACATCTACCTGCTCATTGCAGCCGATGAACCTTGTACGGAAAGATGCTTGCTCAATAATTTGAAGAACCACTTTTCTAAGCAAAGTTTATATATCACTAGATCACGTGCACCACCGAAAGTAATTAAACAAGCACCATAAACTAATCTTCACTGTCTCACAGCCTCTTAACAGTTCCAGAGCGAAATTAAACAACACGTTTCCAAGAACAGTTTCAGTGGATATATAGATCAACGTCGAGATGTGCACGAATTTCATGTCTCCAGTGCGATCAACACAGCTTCGATTTGCTCTTTAAATTCCCAAGGGAGAACAAATGCGTCATTGGCATATAGGAGTCAGATGATATTCTGGTTGAATCGCGTTATTTTTCGGTTTCGCCTACTATATCATGCAGGATTAAAGTTTCGCTGTCACACTAAATGGTGCAATCCTATTAAACGTACAACGCTTTTGATCGGAACTGTATTGATTGCAGGCACAGATACTAACTATGTTAATTTCTTACCAATCAGATTTTTTTAATGGATATTTCCTTATAAAATTTTATTGTAGCAGTTTTTTGCTAATACTTAAAATATTCTAAAGATTTGTGCTTTCCAGATAAAGAGATCTTTGCAAAATGGATCAGTAGTGAAATAGTTATCTGCAGGACTAAAAAGATAGGAATTAATCCAGAAAGAGAACGTTACAGCAGGGAGCAGGTTAAATTCCACAGAAAATAAGTTCGATAGGGAACATCGAAAAGTGTGATCTCAACATCTCAACATCAACAACGAAAGAAAAATGCGATCCTGAAAATATTCTATCCACATTAAAACTTACCTTCCTCTGCGTATTTTTTAATGGAAGAAACCATTTGACGGTGAATAGAGACTTTGCCTCCGGAGCTTTTTCCTCCAGCTATTCAGGCAATCAATAAGTTTAGTTACAATATGACACAGTGAACTGACAAACCAACTATTCAGGCAATCAATAAGTTTTTTTACCATATGACACGGTAAACTGACAAACATGACTTCAGCAGTGTACTATGATTAACCACTGTTACTCAAAGCCAACGAAAGAAAAGATAAATTCCAATTCAATTCAATTCTCGTGCATTCTTTTCTAAAAATTGCATCGCACTGCTTCTTTATATCAACGTATAACTATGTATATCGAACTTCCATAGCGACCAGAGAAGTCAAAATCTCCAAAAAAACAGCCATTTTGGAAGACATCGTCATTCAGGTTGTTATTGGTTTAAAGGTTTGTGAAAATATAGTTTTATACCAAATTCTCAAGTCAAGTTAGCGAAATATATAGAAATAACTGTAGCGTTCCAGCTGACTACATCGCTTTTGCGTTGTTGGGCTGAGAAAAGGTTAGCCAACATGTTACGCAGAGATGAACGTACGAAACTGACGCGCACTGAAGTCAAAAGTAGTGCTACGATGAAGAGAGCCACCTTGGTTAGGGTTAGGGTTAGGGTTAGGGTTAGGGTTAGGGTTAGGGCTAGGGTTAGGGATAAGTAAATGTCACAAACAGCGCACTACAGCGTTTCCCTCAAGTAGATCATACTGTCAATGCCTCGTTACAATATTTTAAAGACGGATTATATTCGTCAAACAGAAGAAAAACACACTGTCCGCACGTGTGCCTGATTTATGAGATAGTAACCTGTTTCTGTGCCTGGCTAGCGAGGCAGCAAGATACCTGAGATTAATCAGATTTCGAGGCAAAGCTAGCTAGCTTTCTCTGTTTATGATTGACAGTTTTAGGATGCAACATGTGATAACAAAAGACTAGACGTCTTCCAAACCTGCCTTTTAATTCAAAGAGCTGACGAGTACAACTGGTTTTTAAGTATCCTTATATTGGTAAGTATTTGCAGGTCTGCCAACATAAAAAATTTACCGATTTCGTGTTAACGCTATTTTACATTTCTCCGCGTTAAATATCATGGAGCAGTAGGGGTGGGATAACGGGCCCCTGTACAAATCCTAAAATGCTCAAACAATGACACTAAAAATTGCTTGGCAGGTATGTTCAGAAGCCTTTATGAATCACATTTGCATAAATTAGAAGTCTTAGACATTAATGTGTCTTTAACTTCGTCATCCAACACTAAAGGTAGTGTAATAATTAATGCAAAATTAAGATTTTTGCCACTTTTCAGCCAGAAAAGGCTAATTTTGTAGTTTATTTAGACTAAACTTATAATACCAGTTGTATTATACGTCCAAATGGTCTTAATAGTACAAGTCTAGTGATAAACTTGAGACAAATAATAACACTTCTCATTTTCTTGCGACATTTATCGACTGTATCCTCAGTCATATTAAAGCAATACTCGTGCAAAACTAACTTCAACAACACCTCTATACTAGCTGTGAACTTCATTTGGTATAGAAAGTCTCTTTACCAATGTTCCACTAGGGGAAACTATTGATTTAGCTGTAAATCTTATTCTGCCAAACGGTCCTGAAAACAAACTAACAAGTACCCAACTTTGTAAATTATTCCTGTTCGCTAAGAACAAAACATACTCTCTTTTCAATGGCGAGTTTACTGATCAGGTTAATGGTGAGTTTGATGATCAGGTTGATAGATTAGCGATGGGTTTGCTCCTTGGATCAACACTAGCTAACTTGTTCTTAGGTCATCATGAGTCAAAATGGCTGTCTGCATTTGCAAGTTGTGAAGTTCTGTTTTACTGTAGACATGTTGATGACATATTTGCTGTGCTTCACAATTCTAATGACGTAATGTCCTTTCTTGAAACTTGATTGATCGTGTTACCAAAAGATTTATTTCCAGGTCTGTGCAGAAAACAACTGAAAGAAGTCAGGGTGATAACAACAGTGTTGTGTATTTTAAATTGCCCTATATTGGAAATGCCTCGCAACGTACACAAGAAAAGGTCTCAACTATCATAGGTAAGTTGTGTTTAAGTTGTATTTGAATTGTGTTTACTCCATTCAAGATCAGCAGCTATTTCTCCTCCAAAGACAACCTACCAAAATCATCCAGGTCTCTTCCCTGTATATCGGGCCGACTATCTGTCATTTAAGGACCAGAGTGTCTATCAAGTAAGAAGAGTGTATAAGAGCTATATCTGAACACTTTGAAAATAATTTTTGTTAACAATTAATTTATGGACATTGCTACTATTTACGTTTTGTGACTACATGAATTTTGAAGTTTATTGTTTCCTGATTCTTTGATTGGCCTCTAATTGCTTTATATCGCCACTGTGGCTTTCTCTGTAATTAGCCTTGATATAAATTCATATCACTTCAGTTTGGGACAATAGTTTTTCTGAATTATGTAATTTTGGTTTGCTGCTAGTATAAAGCTGTTATTGAAGTTCTTTCTGCATGAATACGACTGGCGATGGAGTCGAAACATGTTGAAAGAAAATGAGAAGTGTAATTATTTGTCTCTACTTGTATTATAACTTCAACATCTGCATAATACATGGAGCAGATACATATCCTTATTATTATTAACATTCAAAATTAGATCTGAGATCTAGATCGTCAATGAAAAGGGCCGCTGAATGTTTTGGACACAAATTTGGTCAGGATTTGTAATATAGACACATTGTCAAAGTCACAAAATTACACGTACGTACTGCATATAGAAAAAGATATTTAAGAAAAATGTGAGCCCCCCTCCCCCCTCGTGTAAAATATGGTTAACGTAGTGCTTGGTTGCAGCTTTAAGATCAAATAATTTTTAAGACCAAGTTTCCAAATTCCTTAACTCACATGCCATATATTAATTCAACTGAGTTGCTTGTAGAACCAATTGTATTGGAGAAATTTAAGTACATTCATGTGTTAAGATAAGGGAGAATTTAGAATCTGACGAAAGCTCTTAAGAGCAGCTAGATTGCAGAAGGATGACTGCTGATGATTGTTTATCTATATTGGCTTTTTGTATTCCTCGGCCTCGGCCTTGAGGTCGGCTTCGTAAACACGTGATAGGTACCACATGACGCAGAGTTTAACCAATGGAATCACATGGAACAGACTTGAATAGCCCAGATCATGCTCAAAACACACGTGTCAATTTCCTCGTTGTAAATTTGATATCCATTTACCGATCCTTCGTGATTGCTTCGAATATTCGCTTTCGATGCGTATTCTCAACTCGCTTTCGGTCCGTATTCTCAACTCGCTTTCGGTCCGTATTCTCAACTCGCTTTCGATCCGTATTCTCAACTCGCTTTCGGTCCGTATTCTCAACTTGCTTTCGGTCCGTATTTTCAACTCGCTTGAGGAAGGATTTTGATTTTGATGCTGGTCGCATCTTACCCTTTGCCGGAAGTTCACTGGTCAGCTGCAATAAACAACTGCCAGAAGTTCACTGGTCAGCTGTAATAAAGAACTTCCAGAAGTTCACTGGTCAGCTGTAATAAAGAACTTCCAGAAGTTCACTGGTCAGCTGTAATAAAGAACTGACAAAAGTTCACTGGTCAGCTGTAATGAAGAGCTGCCAGAAGTTCACTGGTCAGCTGTAATAAAGAACTTCCAGAAGTTCACTGGTCAGCTGTAATAAAGAACTTCCAGAAGTTCACTGGTCAGCTGTAATAAAGAACTGACAAAAGTTCACTGGTCAGCTGTAATAAGGAACTGACAAATGTTCACTGGTCAGCTCTAATAAAGAACTGACAAAAGTTCACTGATCAGCTGTAATAAAGAACTGACAAATGTTCACTGGTCAGCTCTAATAAAGAACTGACAAATGTTCACTGTTCAGCTGTAATGAAGAGCTGCCAGAAATTCACTGGTCAGCTGTAATAAGGAACTGAAGTTCACTGGTCAGCTGTAATAAAGAACTTCCAGAAGTTCACTGGTCAGCTGTAATAAAGAACTGACAAAGGTTCACTGGTCAGCTGTAATAAAGAACTGACCACGGCGGGCGAAGGTGGATGCCCTGGAGCCGCTGAAAATTCCGGATGAACGACGGCCTGTATAATCCCTAATTCAGCTCTTGGAAGGTGCATCTGCAAAGTCTGATTTTAACTGCTTCGGACAGTTAAATCTGTTCTTTAATTCACACGTTTTGGACACCGGAGCTAGATTTGCAAGTAAATCCAGCCAAAAAATGTTTGACCGCTGTAGGATGTGGCGTAGCTGAAGTGGAGCTGTTCGACTGAGGGTGACTTTTTTTGGTTTCTACGATATTGCTGAAGGATGCCTTCGTTGGGAGTTGTAAACTTGTGTTTAGTTACTATCTTCATTGTTGAATTATCAATCGTCTGAAAGTAGAGATTTTTTGCTACAAAATCA
>JAOBRC010534898.1:0-11325 GCA_027575255.1 Scolionema suvaense | reverse complement strand
TTACGGCAATAGAAAATGCAAGAACTAGAGCAAATAAGAATCCACATTTAATTCAGGAAGCTCAAAGTGCTATGAGATGAACACATATATACAATAAATAAAGAAAATCAGACAACGAAACAGATGAAAATTTGCAGCAGTAACGACTGACAACAGCTACACTTGCTGAGCATGTCTTGACATGCTTAACTTAGTCAGCATAGAAACCACAAGAGGATTTCTATCTTCCAGGGCAAATATTGTGTCAGTGGGTTAAGTAGTAGAAGCGAAACTGTCATTAGTTGAAATTCGAAAGATAGCATGAATAGTTCCCAACCCACTTACCTCAGCAGAAGAGAAGAATATCAAAGAAGAGAACATAACACGGGGAAAGTCCCTGGGCTTCATAGCCTGGAATTATGGTTAGGAAATTGCAAAAAAACCTGCCATAGTCTCTGCAACATGCATAATGTACTCTTAGTATTTCTCCTGAGTTGATGATATGACTTACAAGTGAGAATGTTTCTAAAACTGTACATAGTACAACTGTAAGGTAGATTGCCTTCACCAAGACGTCAATGGCAAGCCAGTCATTTGGAGAAACAATGCTTGGTCCAACAAAAAATCTCTCTATGTGATAGGTCCAAACAATCCGCCATTTTGATGGGATTCATAGCATGTTTACTTGAATCACATGGACCATGGTCAGAGGAGGGGAATTGCAAGTAAACGCAACAAAAGAGATGCATATCTAAACTGCAGGCATGTAAGCACAGCCTCGTTTAAAAGTCAGAAAATAAGTGTATCTTTTTGATTGTAACACCCAGTGCGATCCCATGGCAAACAATTAGGCATACGAACAACAAAAACTACAATGAGAAAGTCGGAGATTCGCCTGATGTCAGAAAAGCCACATGGCTGATATTGTTCATCAGGTATACAAGAGAGCTGACTGCTCCTTGTCAGGTTCCATACCACAAAAAAACGTTCAGTTCCAGCAAGGTATGTAATTCAAGGGGGAAGGAAACTCATACAAAACATTGCTAAGACGAAAAACATCACTAGAGGCCAATGTTACAAGCAGCAAACACACTCCCCTTTGATAGGGTGCACTCCGTCGATGGGATGAACTGCAAGACAAGGACTGGAGTGCCGGAGACCTGATATCAAGAATACTCTACCGAGTAAGGACAAGGGATCCAATTAATCAAAAACAGTCGCCAGAAAATTGTATACAAAAGTGCTGATTACATACAAGAATAAGAGATTGATCAGCTATACGTCAATATGGAGACAAAACATGAAGCAAAGACACAATTCTCACAAATGAGGATGGAACTCAAGTTTAGAGTGAAGTGCACGCCAAAACAATTCCAGGCACTCCTACATGGGAAGGTGGCACAGATGTGACATGTATTCCCTTGGGCCACAAGACCACTGGAAATTCTAAAGGAAAACAAAAGATGCGATATTTCCTATCAGGGTTTTTTCTAGCCACTTTCTTAGGTCCCATAGTAAGACGCAAGAAACTCAATTTGGAATAAAGCTCAATTTTATAACTTACAAATTCCAGTTCATTTTCACAAGTTTGAACGATTTGCATATGGAAGCCCTACATGACTAGACAGACATCACTAAGATATCACCATGTGAAGAGTGTTATATGCTCAGGGCTAAAAAAGTAGGTGTACGGGAGTACGATGGTACGCCCAGCCTTCTTCGTACCTTGGATATTCGAAGAAGCGTACGCATACCGTATGCCATCCTATCATTTGCTACAACACTCGAATTTATATTTCAAACAGTGCCAGAAATAGACGTTGAGAAAAATAAATGTTTGAAACTATCGCAATTAATTTCTTTCGGAACAACTGTTCACAATGTTTACCTTTCTCCTGCTGGATAGATGTTATGATTCTGATAGCGATCACTATATTTTCTTAATTATTCATTTCATTGTTCTTTTTTTGGCTCCTCCGCCAAGAAGTGAGAGAGACCCCACGGGGTAAAAATATTTTGTTTGCACTCTGACTTATCGAGCATGATTAATGTTGCATTTGCTATGTTCTGTAAAACACCACATTTCAAAAGAAGAGCACATATTCAAGATGGCTGAAATGATTGAGGGTCGCGCATTCGAAGCTGTTTGTTTTCTTGAAATGCTGATAATCTCACGAGTCAGTAAAGGCGTATACTACCCTTACGTATCCAAGCTTGAGAATGATCCATCTATTGCGCTTAAAGAATGCATCAGTTGATGCAACTGCTATAGCTATCTGAAGTGATCTGTTCTACTAGGTAGGTCTGGACTTACCAAACGAAGGGGCTTTGATTGCCGACGTTTACCAATAAAAATCATATGTGGCATCTGCCGCATCATATAAGCTATATTGATTGTGATGTACAATACTGTACGCACTTGAAAAAATATTTTTTTTAAGCGTTGTATGTTTGAAAAATAGTTCTTGAAGACATAGGACCTTTCCTATAGAAAATATGGGCAGAATTCTACACAATGTCTTCATAGCCAACAAAACTCAGAACAAAATTGTTTAAATTTACTTTTCAAAACTCATGTCGAGCTTAGAACTATTGAATTCTTGCACGAACCAGACAATGAAGGATAAATCACCAATATGTGCAACGGATGGGGCTTGAAAACTCTAACTGCTATGCATCGATGCCCTAAGTGTTATGCGTCTCAATATTTTGCTCAATCACTGGGTGCGGATGCAAAATAACCCCATTTGTTTTGGCTGCAGTGAAAGTTTATTCTCTCTCCATGCTTAGAATTTCACTCCTACGGGTGTGGTGACCTTTGACTGGGTTTAAAAGGTCGCCTAAGTTAACCTATGAAATTGGTGATACTACAATCAGAATAACAAGAGATTATGACATTCTCTTAAAACATTGTTGAATATAGCGAATAATAAATTTGGTGATATTACATTTCACCAGATATAGCTATTTTGATGTAGGGTGTACTAAGCAG
The DNA here is from genome assembly GCA_027575255.1 of Scolionema suvaense. Taxonomy (NCBI): domain Eukaryota; kingdom Metazoa; phylum Cnidaria; class Hydrozoa; order Limnomedusae; family Olindiidae; genus Scolionema; species Scolionema suvaense. The sequence goes on along the minus strand of JAOBRC010534898.1, from coordinate 8,354 downwards.
TACAAGACAGGTTTTCTTCGCACTAGATCCGTCAATCATACTATAGTACATCGTTATGAAGCCATTTTGAAAGGTATCTTGGTAAATTCAGCAGAATAATGGAGGAGCGTAATGGATAGGACATCCATACAAAATCGGTATCTTCATCACTACGCACGCAAAAAATCCATGAATTGTGGTGTATCTCCAAGTTTTATTATATATCTTTTGCCTAAGGAAAGCGTGCATGTGATGTGCAGGCTGCACAGTCATGTTTCCAACATATACATACGCGATTAAAATCGAAATGTCTATGTCACAGTCAAAACTTCACAAATCAGTATAGATATCGTCACTTCAAATCATTTTATCTCGTGCTTTCTTTCCAAAAAGTATGGTCATAGTTGATTTTCAATAGTTGGGAGTAGTCTGAGAATAGCTTTGTGCTCAATTTACATAATTAATTCACAGCATTTTGAAAATCTGCGCAATAGTTAGGACAGCGCAAAGGATAGGACATTTGACTGTATTGTTGAGAAATCTTGGTTAATGGAATAGCTTGGTCAAATATAAAATTTTAGTAGGTCATAGAGCACAGCAAACTATACAGTAACCATGGGCAGATCCACGGGGAAGCGACAGGAGCGGATGCTTCCCTCAGATTTCCTGATCTATCACAGCAAATGTTATCATCTTCTCTCAACTCGGAACTCACTCCCCGCCTAATTTCTCCATAGACGCTAGATCACTGCATCGTCTTATAACAGCAAAATCACCTTGCTCATTTAGTGCACTGCAACATGAAACCATCGCTGCTCATTTGAATGAACAAGAACTTATTGTTGAAGCACCTTTGTATTAGGGCATTTCTGAATGGCAAGATTATATCACGTGAAGAAAGAACAATCAAAATCTAAACAAAAGCTATATTGTAAGTTCTCAATATCAAGGCTGACGTAAGAAACATTCGCCTCTCGCTACTCATTATTGTGCAATTCATCGATTAGCGTCATAAACATGCAGTTTGCTCCCCTTATTTGAGTGAGTCTATCAAGAGTGGGGAGCGAATAAGTAAGTGGATGTTCGTGACGTAACGTGCAGGGTTGCTGAAGCGAGGGCGGAATGCGTACGATGGAATTTTGGCTTGTGATAGGTTTGCTAACCTCGTTGTTTGAAGGTAGAGATAAGACAGGCACTGACAGCATCATAAATTAGAAAGAATATGAATTATTGATCATTCCTGAAAATACAACAAAGAATTCCCTAAATCATGCCAGAACGAAGCCCGAAAAGATGGTAATCCTCCCACATTGCAGGAGATGGTGGATTGTTACGTGAAAATTTTTGCTGCTAATGCTCCTCTCAGAATTTTTCCTGGATCCACCCATGCAGTAACAGGTAGTTTTTTTATTTCATACCAAAAGCTTATGTGGTTCTCAAGAAACTCAGTTCATTAGTGCTAGGTGAGGGGGATATCCACTCTTTCACCAAAATGAATTGCAATTTTACATTATGCTGTTTCTTTTTTAAGGAGAATACCATAGACATCTGCTAATTCGAATGCTGCTTAATTCGAAGTTCCGCTATTTCAAACAAATATTCAAGTCCCTTAAGTTTGGTAATTCAAACAATTTTATTGGTCCCTGGACGAAATTTAGCTAGTTAATTCGAACTTTGGCCTGCAAACATGACAATTCTCAGGAAGATACAGATACTTCGTAATAATGGCAAAAGTATGTCCTTTAGTTTATTTACATATTCAACTTCTCCAGAAAACCAGAGTGTACATGGGATCTGTAGAGATGTTGTCCATACTCACGCAAACTGTATCGAGAAGCGAGGTGAGCAACATTACATACATGAAAAGACGCAGACCAGCATCAAAGACGTTTGTGACGCGTAGAAACATCGTTTGTTGACTTTCTTACTGTTCTGAGTATGTTGTAGTGGTTTGCAAAAAGAAAGGCGTGCTGTCTTTAACCAAGATATGCCATTTTACCTCAACTTCTGATAATTCGAACATTCCTCGTTAATTCAAACATTCTTGTTGGTCTTGTCCTTGTTCAAATTAGCAGATGTCTACTGTAGATAAAAAATAACCAACGCCAGGGGTCGAAATAAGGTAAATTCCTGGTGTCGGACATTCTTTTGGATAGCAAACATGGCTTCACGCGAGAGACTAGAACAGCTTCCGACTGCATGGGAGTGCCCTACAGCCCCTGCTGGATCTTAGCATGAACTAAGCTACAAACAATTTGTTGGAATATAGATCTAAATTGGCTTAACAATCATAACATCTTGTACCCTTCCGATTATTAACTACTGTACATCAGCCAAATAAAAGAGTGGGGTACCATAAAAATGATACAAACATACTAATTTTAAATAATTGATTCTCAATACAGAAACCATGAAAAATATTGACTGTCAGTATTTTTATCAAAAGGGTGTAGTTGGCGAATTGTGCATTGATTTAATCCTTGAATGCCTTAAACTGATCACCAAAACTACCGGACATTCCAAATTCAATGCAAAATATGTACTGGTCATGTACAAAATTCAGTTGGACATGTCCGATGTCCGGCTGCTATTTCGACCCCTGAACTCAGTTCCGAAGTCCATAAGCTACAATCTCGATTTTTCAGATGTATTGGAGTCCGTTGCTAAGTGTTGTCATTTCCTTAGCAACACAAGGCCTATATTATTTTCTCAAATGGATCTTACATATTTACAATCTACTTTGGCACTAAAATGGAAGAGACATTCATCTAGGGCAACTAAATATCCAGTATTTTTGCATTAAAGTTGAGATAACTTGAGTTGTATTTCACTGACATCATATATAATCAGTGGCAAGATGGTACTTGCTGATCATATGGATTAAATATCTCCAAACTTACAGGAGCTTTTGCTAAAAAGTGAAAACTAAACGCTGTGTTTTTGTGCTCTATCACCTAGTAAAATTTCATTTTTGACCAAACAACTCCTTTAAGTAGAGCGACATGAAACAATTTTGCATACAAACTTCAAAACCGAATCTGGGACCAGATCCTACCATTCCTTACACTGGGGCTGCTCACTCCTAACCATGTAGAGGAAAGGTGGATCAGGCAGTATTGGCTGGGAATCAATTTCTGCATTGACTACTCCAGACCAGCGGTATCAAACTGTTTTTCTATCATAAAATAATAATATTTATGCATAAAGCATGCTCCTACTAACCTGGGACCAGATCCTCTTTCTTTCTTTGCATAGAGGGCTGCTTGTCTATTCCCTGTGCAAGAAATGAGGATCTGGCCAGGTTTGCCAATTTCTTTAACTTACCACCCGGGCGTCTGCACTCGATTCAGAATGGCTTAGTGTTCATGCGCATATTTGATAGGCTAGTTTGACAACTGGATTAAGCTATACAGTGGTAGGAGTATGCGTAATTCGTATATTTTATTGTTTAATGATAGAGAACAATAATCTGATGCCACTGGCGTCAAGAAGCTGATGTAGAAATTGATTCCGAGCCAAACTGGCCAGATCCTCCTTTCCTCTACACAGCCAAGAGCGAGCAGCTCCAGTATAGAGGAATGGTAGAATCTGGTCACAGGTTAGCTCCTACTGCTACGCAAAACAATCCAATTGCCAAACTAGCCAATCAAACATGCACATGAACAATGAGCTGTTCTGAATAGAAAGCAGAGAAATGCTGCACTTTCCACGCGTGAAAAATAAAAGAAATCGGTGAACATGGCCAGATCCTCATATCTTGCACAGGGAATAGGCAAGCAGCAACCTATGCAGGGCATATTCTAGAGGGGCAGGGCACGCGTTCGATTTCCAGGAAAAGGCCAGCTTTTTTCATGCTTTTCAAAGGATCTTATTGTTTTGAACCTTGAGGGGCAGCCTGTTGCGTTCGATAGTCGATAGCAACATGGGGCTAAAATAAGACCTGCTACGGTATGATGGTATGAAAGAGGATCTGGTCCCAGGTTACCAAACCTTAGTGCAACTTCAAGTCATCACCTGAGCTCGTGTAGTAAAAACAAAGTGAAAAGACTTAGTAGTACACTTTAACTCAGCCGTCTTATGCTATTATGAAATTTCCATTTTTCATTGGCCATACCAACCTATCTTTCAAAAAGAAATAAACTTGCCATATTCAAAGTGCATTATTCTCCTGCCCCATTTATAGCCACGCTAGGCCGCACGCCTAAAATGCTGATCGCACGCCTAAATTTCTCCAACTTCTGTAATTATTCCGTTTGATGCAAAACAAATTGTGCAATCTCTCCCATCGATGTTTACCAGAGACATGTCTCCATGCTATTCCTACATCTCAAACCTGTTATCAAGATCAAGATCCCGCCCTCATGTAGAGGTGGCGTGATAAGAAACAATTGCATTGCTCCATGGAACGCTTGTTCTGACACTGCACCAATTAGCTGATATGGTTTTCCCATTCGATCCCCTCATCTTGCGTATGCAGTCAGAATTGATAATGAGTCAGCTCGGCACGCCAATACTATGATGCACAGAACTCATATTCGTATATTAATGCTGGACCACAAGTGAAGAAAAACTGTTCTGGCTATAGGTAAAAAATTCTTGAGAAGTAGCGGTTGCATTGTCCGCGGTGAATATCTCCTTGGGGAGATGGCTACTTGTGGCACCACATTGTGTCCACTGCAGGTTTGGTGTTCCTCAGCATGTGAAAACTTTTGCCTGGCGTCCCCCAGCTTCTGACAGTTTGCAACCCAGCTATTCAATTTGATGCATGAACTATATGGCCCTAATAGCATCACACATAGCAGTCTTTCCGTGGAACTTTGTCCCACGCCCAAACAGACCTTCTCGTATTTTGCGAGTGCGATAGATCACACGCCTGATGAAATTCTCGTGAAAAGGCCTGATCATGCACACTCAAGCAGTGCATAACACTACACAACTAGCAGCATTCCATTCCATATCAACCAAAAAAGAAACATTTGCAAAATTGCACCTTTTAAGGGTGCTGAAAGGGTTTACTTGGTCAAAAAATAGAAATTCATAAATTTTACATATGATGTAAACGAAATCATGCTCCAGCCAACAATGCAAGTGCCATTTCCAAAGACCATACCATTCACTCACAATTCTCTTCAAAGATCTGCCAAAGTGCGCCTTATTGAGCTGTGATCACATTCTGAATGAGCTGAGATTAGACTCTCGATATGATCATTATGACAAACATCAGTTTGCGATGGCTCTTTGTGTAGTGTGAAACAATTGTGCGGTTATCTGAATAGGACGTTCAGAGCGGATTATCTCATAACAACTGACTGAACAAATTTCGTGACATATGCTGGAGATTAACTTGAAATATCACAATTGCCTCAAATGGAAAGAGGAGAAATAGATTTGCAAAGCCGTGTCTGGAAATTTTAAATTTGTGTCTGGTTCTGATGTTACATGCTCTTCAACTTAACTTGCACTTGATCAATGCAAATGAAAAGCTATGATCATGTATCATATTTCGAGAACAAAACTAGATATAAAAGAAATTGAGACACAGTTCTGTATTCCCCAATATGCTGAATCCGATGAAATAAAAATCGTTTGCTGGGAATCATGCACCGAAGAATTTAAGCCAAAATAAGGAAATTGGCTATCAAAAGAAGTCACATAACACAGAAGAACAAAGGACATATAAAATTTAAATGTCTTTTACTGAATAGACAAAACTAACTCTAGACTTGGAGTCACTGAACTAATAGTGATTTGGCCAGTTTGAGCAGTTGTAGACAGGTGTTCCAAAACCCTTTCAGTATCCTTAAAGTCACATAAACATACCAGTTTTTCGCCGCTTTTCAGACAGTTCGGATGGCCCACTTGAGAATCCATGATCATCAGTGATACGATTTCCATATGCTTGGTCACTCTTATCCAACCAGTTTAAAACTTTATAGGTAAGTAAACCTATCCCTCCACAGGATCCAATGACAAAAAGGGATCTGGAAAATCCATCTAAATTGTACCAAAACTTGGTAAACTGCCATTTGCATAATGCCACCTGATACCGAAAACGAAGTATTCTATACTTCAGCCAAGACTCCATCATGCTACAAAAAAACGGGACCCAAGAGAGAACATAAAAAATACAGTCATGCATATTACTTTGCTTAAGGTCAAGAAAACCGATTCATTACCTTAACTAAGGGAAGAAATTTTCACAGGAAGAACCATGTGCGGATTTCACGGTTTGGGGGCAAATCTGCAAAATTAAATTCCTTTTTTTTTACCTCCAAAAATGCTGAACCACGAAAATTAATGCATCAATTTATCTACCATTAAACTACAAATATAAGGTCCTCAAGAATCTCCTGCAAATTCCTATACCTTCAAAGAACAATGCATTCTTTATCAATTACGTTTGAACTATGGTCAGCAGCCTCTTTTGATGGTAAGTACAGGGAACTAAAATATTATTTCTTGTGAGACATATGTGGTATTTCTTGTGAGAAATATGTGGAAATAACTTCATAAGTTAAAGGAAAATGTTAACCATGAAAATCTATTCCCACCAATTCCTGTGTTTAGCTTTCACCCAGTAAATTAATTGCTGCAAGATACCTGAAAAATTTTACTGCTAAAATTAATTCCCCTGAAAATTGCCTCCATAAAGATGCGTATTGCATAACATATGTGATCTGTTGTTTAACTCCCCATGTGTTGCCATTTTGAGCTTCCAACCTAGTACAAAAGAAATGAGAGCACTGTTACATTTCCCACACATTGTCCCATAATCTCCTTGGAATTATTTACTAGCGCATTCTGCTCGAAACAGGCAGTTAGCAGCCTTCACTTGATTAATAGTAAGCACATGACCCCACACCACTTACCATCTTATCTACACAGTTGGCTCTGGATGCCTAGCATACTTTATACTCCTTCAAACTATCAAACATGGATATCCATCTGTAGCTTGATGCTCGGTGCAAGAAGTCACATACTACACCATAAACGTATGCAAAAAATGAATGTATACATAAATAATCATCTACATGTCATGTTTGAGCTATATAAATAGCCTATGTGTTACTGTATGCACAGTACATATACCTTTACCTGCATATACATGTACATGCATGCAAACACCAGGGTGTGCATATGTGTGTTATACATGTGCACATTCCTGTCCTTACATCCTCGTTTCCTTATTTGTATGAAAAATCATAATATAAATAAAGAACTAAGGACGTGAAAAATGGTCTCATATATCATACCCTATACAAAACTTTAAACTGCTCTTCCCCAGACATTTCCCCGGAAGAAGAATAAATTCATTTTTCTAAAAAACGAAATAATTTTGTATAAATAGTTGTCGTGCTACAATGTCTCAAGTAAGGGTATTCCATTACTGGGTAACCTTTTTGATCGCCTGACCTAGGAAGCTGCTGTAGTGGCCATCTTCAAAGTTTTAATACCTTGTAGCAATACAACTTCAAGTTACACGTTGTTCTTTTTACAAGCAACTCCCCAGTTGTTTAGTTCCGAGGCTTAAATATTGGGACAAAAATAAAAAAATAAATAAAACTGCAGCTGAGCAATTCCCGCCGCAGAACATGAGGGTTAATTTTTGAAGGCGTGGCAAGTGCAATAATCAAAAGCAGAAACTACAATTGTTGTATTAATCTTAATCGCAAAGCCTTACTTCAATAAGGGCTAGCATCTGGGGGATGCATAACTTAGAAATGCTTTATGTTTCCAATATATATAGGCTTGACGCGACAAGATAATGAGGACTCGACTCATGGATTGGTAGCTCAGTTGGTAGAGCCGGGGCCCGGTAAGCCCAAGGTCGCGGGTTCAAATCCCGTCTGGTCCAATGTTCAACATCGGATGCAGATCCGCCTGACTACGCATTCATGACAGAAACAGCTTCCACCATCATATTTTGCCATTACGATTTCTTGCAAAGTTAATATAAGAATTGCACTATTTCAGGGTTGAAAATGTCCTTGGTGACCATTCGCTTTGTTTTGTACAACAAAAGACATACGGAAAACTGTTTACAACTGCTGCATTTGTGCCAATTGTAAACCAAGATTTGTCAAGAAACCACAAGGTCAACTAATCAAAGCAACTCAACCTATGGAGCGGTTAAACCTTGATTTTAAGGGACCTCTTCCCTCATGTTCATCAAATTACCGTAGTGCTTCCATTAAACGCCCGGGGCGTTTATTAAATTTTTGGACTTTTTAGGGGGGCGTCTATTCGAGGGGTGGCGTTTAAAAGAGGGAGGCGTCTATTACATTTATATGAAATTCACCTTTTTTCTTACGCATAAACGTTACATATCAATGAAATATACATTAGATTACATGTCAATATCATTGTGGACATCA
>JAOBRC010534787.1:0-11325 GCA_027575255.1 Scolionema suvaense | reverse complement strand
GCAAGTTTGCAACAAGCTAGGTAGATCTTCAGTCCATAGCTATTAACGAATTAACCACAGAGCTATCGATTTTAAAGAAATATAGCTACAAATAGAGCAGGAAGTTGATTAGTTTGAGTCTTCATAGTAGTTGCAAAAATAAAATATTCGAATGCTTAGGGTAAACGTGCGTCGGCAAGACTTTAGCGACAAGTACAAAGGAATATTCAAATGACAGCCTTAACAGCGGGGAACCGGTTTTTTGTTACACAGGATTGAACCATGTGGGTACCTGCGTGTGTAACGGAACGATCGTTACCCCCAAATTTTGAGGCCTGAGGTGGCAAGCTTTTGAAAAAATGCACTCTAAGAAACCACCTGCGAACCACCTACTGCAAACCTGTAAACAGGAATGAGAGAAAACAGAAGTTTTGGTGTTTCAGAAACTCTAAGTACCCTCCAATTGGTTTTAATGTACAAATTATACATCAATCAAAAGATCTCAACAGACTCTACGAAATGGTGTCAGCATTTTTGTTGTTTTTGATTTGATCAAAACTTATGAGCGATTAAAGTTGTAATCTCGTGATTTCATCACAGAATTTCCAAAACTTTTCCAAATTCAAGCTATAACTTCTCATCAGAAAAAAATCTCAAAAAATGCTAACACTGTTTAGGAGGTATAACATGTACGCTTCACCTGAAGTTGGTTTGGTGAAAAAAATATTGAGCATAGGGCTACTTCAAGCCCTGGAATAGGTTATGAACAAGATTTCAAATATTCCTTTTATTTGCAGGCAGCAGGTGGCAATTTAGTTCAAAGACTGCAGGATATGAACTAGTGCCCTCCATTGATGCATTGATCATCATCAGACTTCTTGGAAACTTTGTTGAATCAAATTACATGCTCTTGAATAGAACACTATCTAAACCTTTGCAGTATCCTTAATGACAACCTTTGAAGAGGGCTACAACCGTCATCATAGATGACGGCGGCCCCAGGAAAAAGGGTTTCATTGGCATGCGCATGCACAACAAGCTCAACTGCTGCAATTCAAGTCACAGCTGTTGTCAGAGTGACCTTTGCGTAAAGTTCCTATAATGATATGCTCTCATTCTGAACGTAGCAACGCAGAAAAGTTGTTCAATAAGTCCTGCATTCTTAATTCATGATCATTCACCTAAAAATAACACCGTTTTTTCCAAATATATCTTCTGAACTTCTTTCGTTTAGCTTTCTACTGCAATTAAAATTTGTCTTCCCCTTATCTCCTCATAAACAGGCAGTATTCGATTTGGTGCCATATGGTGTTGCTGCTGAAGCCAAATGAATTCCTTGAACTGCTTTCTTCCAAATACTTTCTCTCACACTGGTCCTGCAATACACAGCTCATAACTGGCTATGGCTCATGTTCACTAAGTAAAAATGATATGTCAACCCATACTACCACAATCATTACCCTTTAGAAACCATCCATGATAGCAACTCCTTGTTGCACTAAGACACACCAACCAAACATATAGAGTTGAATGTGAGGTAGCAAGGGCCCTCAAACCAGGAACGGCAAGGTATTCAGGGTGTTAGACAGGCCTATGGCACCGCATTTAACAAGGTGTTTCCAATTCAGTAAAAGAAAATTAATCTCCTTAATACCGAGGACGCATATTCATGTCGTTACGGGGCTCTCCTAACAACCACAAGAGATACATTATGAACAACTGTGGATGCATATATATATAAATGTCCTTCATACATCATCTGAATAACTGAGGACGTATATATATTTATGTCATATACCATTATTTTCTAAGGTTACGGTTGTTGAATTAAATTGTTCCGGTTGTTCGAAGAGACTTTTTAGATGATTTATATCAGCGACCTTAAATCTTGGTTGCTTGCTTGCTTGCTTGGTTGCTCACGGGCATTCCTTTGGTTGTCGGTAGATACCTCAGAAGATGTATATATATGTTCTGGTTGTTCGGGAAAATGGGCTTGGCATTCAAGGGGTTATGAAGGACCTAAATTATTAAGACTGCTATTTATAAAGGCCATATGGTAAACGGCAGTAAAAAAACCATTAGACCATCTCCTGACTCCTTGCTGCATGGAATTGATAGAAGGGAATGCACTGTATCCTCATGATCTTTTGCAGTTGCTACTATTCAGATAATGATCAGACTCAAAAAGCTCAGCCCAGGTGATCATAATACCCAACCTGATTGGTCCATAAATAAATGAAATGCAAAAAGATCATTCCTGTAGCTGGCAATCAGGAAACAAAAGAAAGGTTTCTTACATACAAGGTAGACAATAAGCCATAAGAGAGCTGAGTTTGCCAGCATGGCAGTCAGTAATCAATCCGAAGTCTAACAGCTTTTTGATCTAGCTGGCAGATAATGATAGGAAACAGCTAGTTGAGCTGCTGCCAGAGGTTGAAGAGACTTTTATTAAAGACTTTTGTAGCTACACCATGTGCATTAGGGATTGACTATGAGGATGTTTTTAGTTTTCTTTTTGCTTTGTTTTTGAAAAGATCAGAGGTCTAATAAGATATGCATGGATTGGTTTCTAATATAAGTAGGCTAGGTAAAGACACTCTTCTTCCAACCAACTTGGATGCATAGTTCACGGAATGAAACTTTCATTTTGACAACGCTGATGCTGGATAGGAAACGAGCTTTTTGAGAGTAGGCCTTTAACCCTGTGCACTAGGTGTATGCTTTTATTGCTACATACAGTATATATTACTTTCAATTTGGGGGCATCTAAGATCTTTCTCCAGAGGAAATTGACAAAGCTTTCAGGATGGCTCACTCTGTACAACCGGTTACCAGAGCTAACCAACTCGCATGACATCTTTGACAAAGCAACATTTTTCCCAATTTCAAATTACTGCTGTGAACTTTTCAATTCTGGCTACTACCCTGGTATTTCCAAATACACTATCAGAAACATTTTCCAATTTGGAAAAGCCAATTCTAACCTAAGCTCTAAATTTTCCTAGCTAAGAGAGGACTGTCCAATGATAATATTAATAAGTCAACATCTTACTGCTACAAAAATAGCGTACATATCTCTGTTTATCCTGCAGAGGCAACAGCAGAAATTTCAATACTTCATTGACATCATACTTCAGTCTTAAAAAGTTATATATGAATGAATGAATTAAGGTTACAAACAGGATATCATACCAGCACCAGAAAATTACTGGACTGAACATAACAAAAACAAGCAAGAACACAAACACTTCAAATTAGAACTAGGATAGAGAATGAGAAGTATTTTCAATTAGTTTGCCCAGGCATTAATCACAAGGGCCCACTAGGAGAAATGGAGAAGTTGCATCATATTGCCCCTACAGCAAGTCACACCTTCTGCTGAGAGAAACTCAACAGCACTCAATATAGCTTCCTCGCCACTTAATACGCTGGGGGGCAGGGGCTAGTAGGCCCGCGCCCTGTAAAATCTAAAATCTTTCATCAGTAGTATTGAAACTTAGTACAGTGTTAGATGACTTCACTACGCATCATGTGGGTTGAATAATGACATTAATCATGCAATTTTTATTTTTATGCATAATTAAGTTTCCGAACTGCATTTTTCAAAATTCAGATTTTGGCCACAGGACTCCAAAGAAATGCGTAAGAAGCATACTTTTGCATTACTCCTAACCTCCACATTCCTATTCTTGACAAATACATTGATACTTTGCCATATAGCAACATTTATCTATTAATGTCATTGTTTCGACATGGTATCGAGGATGCCATTCAACAGGGGTTACCATAGAGCAGCTCACAGGTGTGAGAAAAGACCATTCAAATATCTGCCTGAATCTTAAGGGCTTAGCATAGTTGGTTACGCGGCTGACGTGTAGCCTATGGGTTCCAGGCTCGAGCCTCGCTCCGGCTGGTTAGTGCGAAATCCCTAAACATTGAGACGGGTAGCGATTCAAGGAGGTATGAAGATCCATTGCTCCGGCCACAAGAACTAGCTTCAGTGACTGCAGCACCATTACACATAAGCCCAGTTTTTAGCATCCTCACACACACTGACAGTAGCTATCTTCATGCCGAATTCCTGGATTTTTCATTCCATAATTATTTCAATCCCTGGCTAAATCCATATAAAATCCGCCTTTCAGAAAATCAACATAGTTTGCAGATGTGAACGTTTTAACCCTAAACAATCTAGGCATTTTTCTCATTTACAATGCCTGGGGCCCACAAAAATACATACTAAGAGAAGGCAATGGTACTTTGTGATAAAGAAACATATATTCTAAAGTCTTAACCAGAATGAGATCGTCAGGTTACCCGGGGAAAAGTTGCTGATGTCATCAAGTTTGTACATCTCTGACCTTGGCTGAAAGCAAAATATTGCTATTGGGGCAAATTTTGGGTCTCACTCTCCTCGAATGACTTGTGCTGGCTTTTGGCATATATCAAATGAACATAAACCATGAATTAGTAGGATTTTACTGCTTCATTCAGCCAGGTTTTCATCAAAAATTGGCCAAAAATGACATTGGTCAGCAAAAGCAATGAGTCACCTATAATGATAAGGTCCGATAACCCACAATATCATATTAGGTGTTTTTAAATACCCATAGAAAGTTAGTAACACTGCCACAGCTTTGAGCGTATAGCTGCAATCTCTTCGGGGCTGTTGGGGGTAAAAGGGAAGCTATGAATTTCTTTGATCTGTTTAGCTCGTACTTTTGGAGAGTTCTTTCTGAAAGCTATCAAAGACGGTCCCTTAAAGGGTTAGCGACCCCTAAAGGGTTGACCACATTCAAATGTTTTCTGTTGAACTGTGCATGCTGTCAGTCACAATAATATCACAAAAAAGCAACAACAAAAAACACAGATAGACAGAACTAAAACTAGTAAAAAACAGGACACTTACCTTCATCAATTGAAAGAAGAACACTATTATTCGAGGACAAGCACAGTCTTCTGATATTTTTCGTATTCTCAAATGGGAGAGTGAATGACTTGTTACTAAAATACATATAAAACATATAACTGTGAGCTACTCTGTCTATTGCAGCAATACAATACATAAGTTTCTACTGCCATGTAAAGTACCTTCTGTCTTGCAAGTGCAAGAAATAAGCTTCCTAATGTTCATGGGGATCAGCCATGAAATTTAGTTTGATACACAATCAAGTAAAACACAGTGGTTGCTTTTCATCATTTTTTTTTTGAAAAGTAATCACACCAGAATGAGTATTTCAAGAACACTAACAGCATCAAGATGATTTACTATGTTGATCGTTTCCTGCTGACTCAAGACAAAGTCATATTGATCATGAGGTGCAATAAAATTACTAGAAGAAAAAGTGCAAATTTTCCGCCATATTTGCTGAACTCAAAACTGGACATAGGCAGCTTTAAAAGTAGAACCAGAGAGAATTGATTCAAATGGATATTGCAGGCACGCTAAGCTGAAAGTTTTGGGATGCATCCACATTGTACTTTTGTAAGTCAGAGACGGCGCATCAACCTTCCATGATTTCTATCCATCATTAGGGCCACTCTGGAGTTGTGTAAAGTTTACAACCACTGTTCATTGTTATTGAATTTTATCTATGCCCAAAATTTGAAGATTCAGCTAACCAAATCCAACCCTTAATGCACATCGCATCAATGAGAATAGGTTTCATGTGCGGTATCTGCTTCCAATGTTGCAGTATCTGCTTCCAATGTTGCATAGAGTTTCATTGAGATGTTACAGCAAATATCTTTGGTTTATAATACCAAGCCTCATTAATAATGATCAAATTTCATATAAAGGAGATCCATTTTGCTGAACAATAGTGCCTAATGCCATAATTTTCTTCAAAATTAAAGTAAAACTGGAACGTCATAGGATCCACTCACAACATAGATCTGCAATGGAAAAAGAATAAAAAGATAAAAGAACTGGCATACTTCTTCAAATCAAAGCAGGTAACTCGATTTCCAACAGGGCTCAAGATGCAGTCACCACCAGATGTGAAAACCAAGTTTCCTTTGCGATACACAGTACCACATAAGTTGTGAAACTAAAATACAAGAACAAGGAATGTCAAGGTGGTGTTTATGAGAGGCACATATTTAAGGTAGACAGATTGAAGAAAGCACAAAATACTAGATGCAACAAAGGATACAACATTTGGCACCAGCCCAACTAATGAAAAATACTTATGGCAAAGAAAACGGGACAAAATTGCCTGGGTCATACATAAGCCCCCAAGATGGGAAATAACGCCCCAATAACCACACAACTTAGCAAACATATTCTTTGCATATGTTGCGTTAAAATTAATTTGCAGATTTTAAGGTTTATACCCGTTCTAGATTGCACAGGATCATGGGATGGTGTGCGGTGAATCTCAACTTTTGACAGAACTACAAAAAGTGGAAAATGCAGTATTGAAACTTCTTCTCCCATTTTCTTCACCCCAATTCAGCTTTTGATGCCATTTTTGGCATTAAACAATGAACACAAAGTCGTTCAATAGGCTTAGGGGGCAAAAGTACAAAACTATCATTTTTGGCTCAAAATAAGGGCCTGCAGGCAAATTTGACCCCCTCCCTCACTGAACTCCGCTTATGCTAAGTCACCAACAAAAATAGGTGTGCCACGCACAGACAGTACCTGTGACAACTTTTTCCTGCCATTTTTCTGAATCTATATTAAATACTAGGAAAAGTCATACAGCAACTACCATCAAAGTCTTTTTAAAAATTCATTAATGTTTCAAATTTCCGCAGGCAATTTGACCACACACCCCCTGGTACAAATAGGGTTAACAATACACGCATTTACTAAAAAATATTTGAAAATTGTGATTCCCTACTATATGTTTTCACATTAAAATGCAATCAGTTGAACACCATCATAACACCAAAAAAATATTAAATAGATCAATAAGTTGCACAAATAATAACTAAAACAACAATAAACAGCTAAAATGCAATTTCCCAACAAAAAACTTTCTTGACTTTTATCTTTAAAAAAATTTCGCCAGGAGAGATGACGAGAAACAGAAGGCAGCAATGCACTATTTTACCAGAATATTCATTGGCAAATTCTTTAGAGAACCATCTAAGCTAGACCCTAGTGATCGCCATTTAAAAGCAAGGGCCATCACATAAATGAAGCATCAACAAGTTCGCAAAAGAAGATTCAGTAGCCACTTGCCCGCTGCCAGAAAAATTTGCTGAACAAAATATTTGTATGTAAATAGTCTACGCAACACAAATGTATGAATCTTGATGCAAATATATCAAGCTGAGATTTCGTGCATGCCTTCGACTTATATGTGGTAGAAGTGAGACATAGTAGATCTCACAAGTAAATGGAAACATGCATCAAAATGCCCATGTGTCATAGTGCTTACACACACTCCCTTCAACTAATAAAGAATCTCAGTGATTACCTAGCATGCTTCATATGATTCTCTTCTTAATAAGTTATTGGAATGATTGAAGTTCCACGCAAACCATAAAACAGTGTAGGGATTTAAGAGCGGGCATCCCCCTCTCCCCATGACAGTAATTTTATGCAAGTACCTTGGGCCAGTCTAGAGTTCTTCCTTAATAAGGTCTTAGATGAGCAAATAATCATTTTTCAATGTTGATATTTAGTCAATCTTCAGCCTTTACGTGAACATATGCTTTTCACAGAATGAAAATACCTGTATTGCTATGAAATGATAGCGGTCTAGGGTTTTATGCAGCCAATAAATGACACCCGGCATACCGACATCAAAACTAAATTAAATTGAGTGTTAAGAGGTGATACGTAGCCATTTTTCAAAGCTGTCTTTCACAGTACAGGCAATTGTATACAATGATAAATTTCATGCATAGATGGACTAGGAAGCAAAATCGTTAAATATCATGATGCAAAACTGTTTTCTGAACGAAGTGTGAACTCAACTTGGAGCTAGAAATGGCCCTCAATAAAACTGGCTTCATAAAACCCGGCGGCCTTAGTGATGATAAGTCTGCGCAACTTTCCCATTTTTCTCAATCAAAGTTAAGTAAAATTCCAGCTAATTTTCACCTAAAATAGCCTCTACTAAGCTGAAAGTGACGTTTTTCATGTTTGATTACAGCTTAACCCTACGAACATTGGGCTTTTTCAACATAAAATAGGCCCGCGAAGTGAGGGGGTGTGGGTCGGGCTAGTTAAATCTATAACCTCTCATACTTAGTCTTGAAACTCTTCTTCATTATTTAGTGACTCCTGTGGCTTAATGAAAACCTCACAAACTCCTAATTTTGACACAGTGCGGCTTAATTATAGCGCGGCTTAATTTAAGCGGCGGCATTAGATACGCGGCTTAATTTGACGTAATAAGGTAATAAGAGTAAGTCAACGTATCCTCTTGAAAACAAGATAACATAGTTAATACACAGGCACATGTTCATACTTTATAGTCGAGCTTCATGTTGCCAGATCAGATTCAACACTGCTCCATCAAAGCCAAACTCACATCCTGCAGAAGTTGTAGCTAAAAACAGTTTTCTCTGCCATAAAAAAGTGTCATATAATACACATGAACAATTGGATGCCGCAGAAGAAGATTGTTAACAACAACATAATAAAAACCAACAACACCACGAACTGATATTCATACAAGAAAACCGAAGCACAACAACTTTTCAACATAAATCTCCATATACAAGAGATTTCTCAGATATTGCACGTGGTTCATTACAACCGAAAATTAACACACACACACATCTGGAAATACTTTACGCATAACTTCCTTTCAAAATTTTGGCTTCATAACTTTAGTTTGAAATTGGAATGAAATTCATCAAGCAATTTTATCCAGGAAAGCACAATGGCAATGAACACAAGGCAAAAGGCCACTCTCCCCCTATCAACTGATGAAATGGGATAAGTACTGGACGCACACTGTACCTGCAACGCCAGACTTAACTGACTGAGTAACTCAATGATTGATATAAGCAACTAGGAGTATGTACTCCTACACCATGACACTTAATTATCTGTACCCTTCAACATTTACATTTAAAATACTGAGCCCTAGAGATACTATTGACTGAGGCACATCACCAGTAATGCACACAGACCAGGATTTCGTTCATTAACAGAAAATCTTTTGGCCAGATGCTGATGGCTGATGTGGGGTGGCTAAGCACTACTGATCAGCTACCACCAGTGACACTAATAGGCAACACTGAATTTCCACGTGCAGTTTGAACTGTACCAAAGAAGAGGACATCGAGAGCAAAGAATGAATGTCTATGAAAAAACAGGAAGTAGAACATGCAAAATAAAATTAGTACAAGCCACTTCTTTCCTCAAAGATGTTACTTTTAATTGATTTTCCAACTTAGTAGGATCTCAAACATTGTTTGATATTCCTTTAAAAAGATACTTCATTGAACTTGGGATATAAAGACTGATAAATAGAACGTGACAAATCAAATAACTCATATTGTCAGTTTTCCCATTGCATTGCACAGGGGGTTCTTTATTGAACTTAAGATAAGAAGGTAACTAGCCGCTAAAATGAGTAATGTTGTTGCAATTGTGGCAAAACACGAATTATAAATGATTCTGATGAAAGACTTTTCAGGTTTAGATGAGCTGTTTTGGTAGATGATTAAAGCAGCACTTGAATATGTACAGTAATAATTAAATCAGGTGCCATTCTACCTTGCATTCAATCCCTCTACCATAAATCCCCATGGTATTTGATTGCCTGTCTGCCTGGCCACATGCTTCGTGTTGACTCAGCGCATTTAGGAGATATACCCTTCCCCTTTTCAAAGAAAATCTAATTTTATTGTTCCAGCAATTGAAATTCCAACACGGCTGGAGAATCTACTACATTGCAATTAAGTGCCAAAGGAATGAGGTATAAAAACAAGTTAAGCAGTTCATTTTTTACACTTCGGTGATTTTGATGATTTAACGAAAAAGTCATGCCATAAAAAAATTCTTATACGGCAATAATTAAGCTAATTATACTTATACGGAATGTTAAAACTTCCCGCACAATTACTTATTGATAACTATTTGTTACTAAAGGCAATGTAGCTTCAACCACTTGATTATGATCTTCCATCAGCGACAAAATACTACATAATAAAAAATCAAGAGCATGTAATGTGGAGAATTCAAGGCAGGAACAAGTGTCATCAAAAATACTATTTCCCTATATAAGCAATGTATACTGCAGATAGCTACACATCAGATGCTCCTATGAAGCAATAGATTATCGTTCATTTTAATAGTAGACCAATCTGAATTATAGACCACACTAAATACTAGCCATTTTCCTATTTTTCAATGTACTGGAAAAAACAACAATACTTTGAAGTGTACGTCTATGCAAATGAGGATTTGTTTTCTGAGCATCACCTCAATTCATCAGCACAACAAAATGAAGTATCCAATTCTCCATCAATAAACCAAGAGATAACCATTTACATTTATGCTTCTCTTTTTCCTTTGAAAGCCTGCCAATTGCTGGAGATATAGGAAATATATGTTAAAAACTACAACAAGAGTCCACCATTATGGTGTCCTCGCTTGTAGCAAAAACATATTGGCAGAAATATTCTGTTGGATCACACCCTGTATCATGTCTACACAATATGAAATGTAGTGTGTTCTTCCATATGCAACCATGCCCTATTCTAGAACGAAAAAGGGTCCGAACATCGGACGCTGCCCTTCTTAAATCTTGGTAAAAAGTGCCCTTTTTGACTAATATTTGCTTAAAATCACAGATTTTGGAAGGAAATTTGATACAAAAGTGCCTTTTTTGACCAATTCCGGACCCTGCCCTGAAATTCTAGAATAGGCCTTGGCAACAAAATACACCAATATACCTAGTAGGCTAAGGTGAAGAGACTTAGGTATCCACGTTCAAAGCATAAAAAAGATAATGCCTACAATCCCCACACTTTTGCAGCAGGGTAAAAGTCTGTCAATGATAGGGACATCACTAATAAACATACTGGCAATCCTGAGCAAGGATAAATAAGGACATAGCAAAGTACTTGACCAACATGCATGTCAAACAGTAACAAGTCAAAAAAGTTTCTAATGACAGGAATGACCAGCCAATATCTGCCTTAACCTTTAGGACTCTGGAATGCCTCAGTGGTAGCGCAGTCACTTTGTGCACACAAGGTCGAGGGTTTGAATACCACCGGCTGCTACTGGCAAGCACAAAATCGCTGAAGGCTACGATGAGTAGGGGCTCAGTAAAACCTGAATCAGAGGAAAGACCAGCCAATATCCGCCCTAATCTTTAGGGCTCTGGAATGGCTCAGTGGTAGCGCGGTTGCCTTGTGCACACAAGG
>JAOBRC010534676.1:0-11325 GCA_027575255.1 Scolionema suvaense | reverse complement strand
CTAAAACAGTGTAAGAACTCAGTAAAACGAGCGCTGAAACAACGTAAGAACTAACTAAAAAACAATCGCTAACACAGCGTAAGAACTGAATAAAAACGAGCGCAAACTATGTAGATAGAAAAGAACGCTGCAACAGCGTAAGAACTAAGCGGAAAACGATCACGAAACAACCTAAGAACTAAAAAAAAGGACCGCCAGAAAGCCATAGCTAGAGAAAAATTACGGCTAGAAAACTCTTTTGGATTCAAAAAACTGATATGCCGTTAGAAAGCAGTAAAGATCCTAGCAAAATTAGGTTGTTACAAGGCTGTGACATCTAGCCAGAGCACTTGAAAGGCATTTTGTGAAGCAACTAATAGAGGTGTCAAGAACTTCTTAACCGTTAAGGCAGATTAGTAGCCGTTCATACACCAATTAGAGGAGCAATTAAAAAAGATCAACGGTTGAGAAAAAACCAAAGCGGATGAAATGCTATCAGAGCAGCAATTAAGATCAAACTGAGCTGACATCAGTTAATCTCTGATTCTTAACCGTTAATATAAGTCTCAACGGTTAAGCAGACATCATGATGATGAGCAGTCTGATTGACGGTTGATTCTCTATTCTTAACCTTTCTGTTTCTGACAATTTGGGACCTACTAGTGTTATAAGAAACCGATTAGTACAGCCTCTCAAAATTTAATAAACTTTGACTAAAAAGAAGGAACAATAATGAGAAACTAAGACTAAGATGGAAAAAAAGTTGCTCTGTAAAAGCATGGCGTTTTCTATAGATTTCACTGCAAGTGGTTAGGCTCTTGGGCTCTTTGTTCAGTCAGAAAGTGTATTTACAACTTGAGCGAAATCTTGAAGGCGCAAGCCTTTGCTCTTGTTTCATATTCTGGCAAAGAGCAAACAAAATTCACGTTGTCTATGATGCTTGCAAATGTTGATCCGTATTGATAACTACAAGTATAAACAAAGCTCATTGTAATAAAATGCATCCAATAGACAGGAGACAAACTAAGCTTTAACGCAAAATTGCATAAGACTAACAGTATAGAGAGCGAAGACAAAAAAGAAAAGAACATATGCAGAAAAGGACCTTTGCATGCGGCAGCAAGAAAATAGTGTGAGTTAACTTGGTATTGTTGCGTTATACATCGTTGTGCCCCCTTCCCAGCCCAAAACCCAAAACGAAAGAGCTTCCTACTACCTGCGTTGCAACAAGACACCAAGAAATAACAGCACCCAAAAATAAAAAAAAAACATATATCAGATAGGAAATTTTGGCAAAAAAACAAAGAAATGTTGAGCCTCGATTAATAGCAGAAAAAGATGGACTCGCAACACCAGTCCCGAAGCATTCTAGCATATTTACGCATCTTTTCCAGAATCGAGTTAAAATTTCAAGTTGGCACTGTAAAAATAAGTCACATATCACATATATCTCATCAATAAACATCCTTTAAAATGCACATGGAATGGACTATAAAAGCCAACAATTAAAGTCAGAACTGAAATATAAAACCAACTTCCTTGACAAAAATGAATTTAGAACAAACATGCCTGTATCTAAAAGCTCATATTTACAAAGCAAGAATGTAAACTAAATATCGATAAAACTTTGAAACTCGTCAAAGATATCCAAGGTTATAGGAATGTACATTGTGCATGCAGAGCATACAGGGACAATTGTGTGTAATACAGAGCAGCATCTGCAAAGCAAATTATAGAGAGGATCTTGACAAAATACCACCTCACAAATGGAAACCCGAACACCGTTCTAAAATTAACCATATCAGCAACATAGGTCCTGCAAAACCATCAATGCCCAGGTTTAGGACATAGAGTATTAACTATGGTGATGCATGACCTGCCCATATTTTGTCTAGGATGATACCGAGGTAACGAATTGGCATGTTTTATTTTTTTCCTACATATCAGGCCGCAAGTAGCTGCTTAAAATTTTTGTGTTGATTCTGGGATTTTAAAGCTGTTCACTATTCACTAATGTTGACTAAGCTAAATTCAGCATTCCAATTTCAGCCTCATTTTCATTTATATGCTAAGATAGTTTAGCCTTCGCTTCGAAAATGTATATCTTGTACAAAAAAAGGTGTACTGCAAAATTTTTCGATTCTGCCGCTGACTAAACTAGACTCTAGTCACCTCGAAACGTAAAAAGCACTCCTCGATCCCCTGTGAAAGCCACAAATAATCCTTGTGCATCCGCTTTCGGTGTGATGTATAGAAACGACTATTTGTAACTCTAGCTGCTGACAACAGAAGACCATGTTATTTTCCGAATGGAACTAAAGTAGACTTGCATAGGATGCGCATATCGATGGTCCATGCTGTGCAGCAAAATTTTGTTCAGGTGAATTCATTATCCCTGTCTCTTCAAATAACTTGCTAGCATATAGCTAGTCAGTCTTGTTTATCAAAACGGGCAAAAATAAAACATTTATCAAAAATGACTGCGTAAAGGCAGTTACAACAAAACCACGTTTGATGTTCAAACAGGTCGGTAAATAAAACGCCACCGGAAAGGCAAAGTGCAAAATATTAGTACAAGTGCTTAATTTTCACATATTTTTCGTAAAGAAACGTTGCTCCCGATGGGAAACCGAACCACTTCCCATCAATCAATTGTAAAAAAATAAATAAATAAATGGGAGTTAAAGTACAGTAGCTAAATAATTCACAATTACCAAAACTAATTGCAAACACTTACATCATATTGTTAATAGAAATGAAGTTTTCTACTGTCTATGGCTTTCATATGAACACTTGAATTTAGGACGATTTGATAATAACCAAAAAAATAAAAAAAAGTAGAGAGCAACTTCTGCAGTCAACGAAAAAGAATATAATTTTAGGACTTGGGAAAATAACCTGTTTTAATTTGTTTCCCAGTCATAAGCTGCTTATGTATTCATTGGTTCCCGGCATTAGACGTCACTTTTTAGAGGTTTGAATTCTAATGTTTCAATCAATAAATCAGTTCATAAGAAAGGTATGGTACTCCAAATAACTGCCGTAGGGGCCTTCCATATATCATAGCCCTCTGCAGAGCATGCAGCATCTGTTCCTGAATAAGATATAAGTAGGAAAAGTGACTTGTAGCGTGCTTCACGAAGACTGAACTGCCGTATCGTAAAATAGAGTGATTTATATCGAAACTTGCAACTTGATGATTACTACTAAATCGCCCAGCGCATGGCATACAAAATCACATGCTTCTACAGAATCCAGACAACGCTATTTTCTGCTTCCTTAGATGACTGTTGCTTCTGACTTTGTGGAAGAGAGCCTCGTCGACTGGAAAATGTTGCCAGAATAAAAATGTGCCAATCTTTCTTCAGCAATTTAGTATATGTAACTGTCAAAACACCAGAAAGAAGTTGCTTGAGAAATAGATCACAAAGCATAGCATAATCAAGTTTCGAAAAGAAGCCGTGTAACCCTTTGACTGATGCCACTGATCAAAATACCTTTCGACATCTGTGAAGCAAGAAGACAGTCTTCCGTTACCCGCTCGAAAGAAACATTCCCTTCCAAAGTCACTTCAGATGCAAAAAAGAAACGAGCTCTGGTCGTTGAAGTGCCTGCAAATTATGCTCCAATACTCATCAACAATAGCGGGTCCAAGTTTGAAACAAAAGGCTATTGGAGACGCCTGCGAATCACCAGCACTTTCAGCAATTTCAGATTGTAATCACTATTTGTGCATAGAAGTGGGTGCGTCCTCTTTTCTACGGTAGAAACAGTTTTCTGCTCTTGTAAAATTCTTACTGTTGGAATTAATTAGTACGGCAGAAAAACTATGCACTGCTCTTACCGTAGAAATATTTTCTACCTCAAAAATTCCTATGGTTTGATTTTTATTTTGTACGGTAGAAAGCTGAGTTTTGTTCTTACCGTAGAAACGCTTTCTACCCCTTACTGTTTTGTACGGTTGGATTCAGATTTTACACTGTAGAAAATAGGTTTTTTCTACCGTAGCAAATAATTTCTACCCAGAATGAATTCGTACCGTAGAATAAATTCTACCGCATAAAACACGAATTCCTATGGGTACGAATCGAGAATTTTTTCCTGCATATATTGAGTTTGAAAACCATAGTTGGTGGACATGAACAAAGTGGTAGGGCTAAAAAACTAGGCATAAGTGTGTACAATCGTATGCAGAAAAGGGTATTGCACACATCTAAAACTTACTGCCAAGTACGACATCGTGCAGTGAAAGTGCTGCGGTGGAAAAGACTTTATAGAAACCCCCATGTTTACTTCTTCTGTCACAAACACATGTTTCATGCTTTTCGTTTTAAGTAATTTTTAAATTTGTTATGTTTTAATACGAACAATGTCATACCCACACTGCGTACGACATTGTACTAGAGCAAAAATACTTTTTGAGCCCTGAGCGATGTCACAACTGCCATCTGCAAGGTGTTCTAATCACTCAGAGGAATCTGTCTTCAAATATAATAAGCCTGAAGAAATGAGTAATGTTAACCATGTCGGTTGAAGGATGTTTAAAGCATTGATTCTGGGAGAAGGTAGTACAAAGTGCAAGAGGAATAATAATTACAGTCAAGCGACTTGTCGCATGCCCGTGACAGGTTAGGCATGTAAGGAGACGTGTGGGTGCGATAGCACGCCTTTACATGAAAGGTCTGTGTTACATGCTCCACCTAGACTATGCTTATCATTAAAAAAGTGATAACGCTTCTTTACTGAGGTCTGTATGTGATTGTCTTGTACTTTGTTGGTGATAATTTTTGATCAATTCTAAAATAAAAAATGCTGGCTCCGTTTTGCAGGCTTGCTATGATGTTTCAAATGATGCATGATTTGTTCAATAAAGCATTACTCAATTGGACTTGAAACCTGCTTAAGCTTGAAACAATCAGGATTTCTTCCTCGTGTTTGCTGCTGTCTAGCTAAGGCTGTCAATTTGAGGCATGGGACAGCATGTGCATAACTTGGCACACTCATTGATTTCTGGAGCATGACCAAGCCACTTAGTAGTAGGCCTCAAGGTAATAGTTCTTTTGCTGTAAATGAATGGTACGGGATGGTATGTCATTAATTTGGTATAGAGAAGCATTCGCTTTAGCTTCTAGCCTTGATAAGATTATGCAAGTGTGTTATTTGATGCATAATCTGGGATAAAATTTGATGTGGTACTGAGACATGTAAGAAATGTATTCTCATTTGGACATCCAAGAATGAGGAATTTATTTTTTAGTGTAGGAGGTGTTCTTTTGAGCACTGTAGGGAGGAACCATCATCAATTTTTCATCTCCCAATATGAGCTTCACTTCAAGGGCTATAGATTTCTTTGTGGGTGCTAGCGATGCTGTTGTGGATAGTCCATGCTGTGTCGGTGATTCTGCAGATCTTCATTCCTCTGTGGCATCTTGTGGCACATACTTGATCATTCAACTTAAGCGCTTTGTTACTTTGGCTGGTGGTGTTAGTAGGAAGGATCCTAGCCCAGTCAAATTTCCTGGCAACACAATCTCGATCCCTATTGCTGAAGATGATTCTGTAACTTACAGCAAAAATTTTTGCCTCATTGCTGTAGCAGCTCACATTGGTTCTCTTGTGAGTGGTCATTACACTGCTTTCCTTTTGCCTAGCCCAAGTCGTCCTTGGCAACTCTGTAATGACGAAGCCGTTATCGAGCTGGACAGATTCCGTCATTCAAAAACAGTGCTTATGTCCTCTTCTTCGAAGCAACTTGAGATGCACTTCAGCCGTGCCTATTGCTGGAATTGGTGGTAGTTTCAACCACTTAGGTTATGCATTTTTATTGCTTTATTGATTTCCTGTGCTTGTTTCCTTGAATTTTAATATTTTGTTCATGCTCATCGATATTTCGAAATCTAAATACTTCATGCGCTTTCATGACATGAAGTCTTATTTTATTTAGGCTTTCAAATGACAGGAGAATGGTCCTCTCACTGTGCTTCTCACTCTCCTGAAATATGTGAGAGAGCACATCACTTCTGAGGAAAGTGTGTGGAAAGTAAAGTCGTGCCCTGAAATTTGAAAATTAGAAAACCTAGTACTTGAATGTGCTAACATGGCTTCAGGCAGTTAGCATGTCTTTGAGTTACATGCCTTTTTTGTCACCTTGGCCTGTCTGAAGTGCCTTGCTTTTCATAATCACTCTAAGAATTACTGGAGAAGAGCTCGTTCACTCATTTCCATGCCTTGATATCTGTTGCCAATCAGGTATCTTTACTATGCCGCATTCGTAGACACAATTTAATACTGAGTTTTATTCTTGGTGCATATGACAGAAACTTTCAGATTAGGAGAACGATTTTTATGGATAGTGTTTTTTTAACATTGTTTTGATAGTCTTTATTTTTTGAGATATAAAATGTGCAGGTTCTATTTTATGGATGCAATTGCCTTCTGGTATAATATTCTACATACTAAATGTTTTGTAATTTCTAGCATTGATGAGTATTGTAATAGAGAAAATACGATAGCTTTCGAAATTGGTTGTTGTATTGTGTTGTGTTGCATTGAATATTGTATATAGTGGAGAACATATGATTGCTTTTCTAGTTATGAAGTTTTTCTATTGTGCTGCTTAGCTTTGAATACTGTAAATAATTTGTTTTGTGTGGACTCATTTGCATCTGGGATTATTAAATACATTCATTTTGAGATTGAAGCGAAGACTTCTTGAGTCTTGAATCTTTTAACATTTTTGTCGCTGTAGTCACATCCATTTGTTGGTACCTCATGCAGTCATTTTTCCGTACCTGTCCTTTCATTGTAAGCATTTTTCATACCAATATGGAGATTATCCCAAAGTTAAGCATTTGTTAGTGTAAAAAGATGCGGGAGTCACCAAAGCCAATGCTACATATCTCAACAATGGAACCTTGCATATCTTCTTCTGTGTGCTTGAAGACCAGTAATGTACTGTGGTTGATTTCACCGTGCTCTAGTTCTTTACCTTCTATTTTGTGTTTACAAACTATACATAGTGAATTAAAAGTTTTTTATTCATTTTTCGTACTCTTTTTTATACGGCCATTTTATTTGGTTATTTGTTCTTGTTTTGTTTTGTTTTGTTTTGTTTTGGGGGGGGGGAGTTCAATTGTTTCTGCCGTTTTTGTGGCTTTGTTTTTCTATTTTTTGTCTGCATTATTTATGTATTTGTTGCTCATTATTCTGTGTGTGTTTGCTTCCTGGACTCCTGAGTGCATCATCTGGGTAGGGATGAGTGCTAATAGCCTGTAAAACATTTTTAAAGTGACGGTTGTATTTTATTACCCAGAGTGGCAAGTGCTGAGGCCCTGATGATCATTATTGCATTAATCTTGGTGTCCATATTCCATAAGTCTCACTGTGTGAGAAGCCCATCCTCCTTGTTCCTGTCAAAGCTGTGTTTCTTCTTGCTTTTGTTCTGTCCATTCCATTGACAGATTATGTTGCCTTATTACAGAGGGGGGGAGAGAGTTTGTCCCTCTCTGGAATAAATGTTCTTATGTTCAACTCACAACTTTGGCCTATGTTGGGCACGATTCACGTCGTGTTATTTGTTCATCTTTACATAAGTTTTTGTATTTTTGTATGTAGCCATCCGTATTTATACCTCCACGGTGATCCTGTCCAGTTTGGTACTGCCATGAGCAGGCTATCATTCCTCACTTGAATCTTGCAAAATAGTTTGTGCAGTCCTTTCATGAAGATGCATGCCATTGCACTGGCACATGCCCACATACATAATCCTATCTGCTTGTGTGACATATTGCACAAGCCATCCATCGTTCACGACGTGTAATCGCACTTGCACCAAGAGGGAAGTCCAGTGATACTGCTGAAGAAAAGTAGCAATATAGGTTATGATCTATGAATGGACTGCTGATTTAAACATAGCAATAAGCTTACATAATGCACAGATGATTGAATGTGTTGGAAACCAGATAGACTGCGAATAAACATCTTTTCTAAGAACTGCACCGTAGAAGTGTACAAAAAGAATTGATAGGATGTGCTGTAAGTTGCAAGGAAAGGACAAATGCCTTCATGACTAAACTATCCATTTTACTTTCGTCCCAAACCTTAAAATGTCTCTGCTAAACACAGTGCATGGTGCTGCACGTTTTTTTTTCTTTGATGAGAGCCCTTGGAGCCGAGCCTTTCGTTGGTTTTTCCTCACTTTTTTTGAGCTCCAACCAAACGATTAACCATTTCCTAGAGTGTCAAGGCAATCTTAAAGTTGTTACCACTCTAAGATGCTACCGAATCAGTGAGTGATTAATTTTAAATTAAATGCAGTTTGTCCTTGTGTTTTAGTGTCTGCTTGTGCCTATGTGCTGTTACCTGTGCTTCAATGACTATTTGGGATACACACTGATTTGCGGGCACATTCCATTCCTTAATCAAGGATTCGTCTTCCAACCTGATTTTATTCTTTATTGCAGTGGGATAATGCTTAAATTCCCCCCCCCCCCCAAAGAAAAAGATTGAATTATATGGCATATCAGTCGATAAACAGCATGTGCGATACGAACTATACGCTTTTTTGGTCCATTTTTCTGGCGTTAGACGTGGCATCTGCATTCAGACTTAACAACAATTGGGAAAGAGAAAAGATTACAAGAGCGTGTTTTTTACGGAGCAAAATCATGAACTGGTGGTTATGTTAAACTTCAGAATGTGTGTTTCGTGCAAATACTTGTTGCTGGGCAAGAAACTAGTTTGCAACAGTGACTTTGATGCATGCGCAATCTTTGAACGTTTGTGAAGGCTACAGGATAGTGTTGCAAAATTTATAGAAGTCTTAAAGGAATCTAGGTGTTGCTACTGCAGTTCGCGCTGGAGCAGGAAGGTAACCATTAGTGGCTCAAGTTTGTGGTTCCTGCTGAAACAGTGGAGCACCGTTGATGTCCCACGGCATCTCCTCGGCTTCTTTGGAAATACGTTCTAAGGCTTTGCTTATTGTTTGTAAATGGCCTACGTTATGACCATGACTTGAGCTTCTCATGTTTCAGCTAGTTTAGATGCGTCCTCGCGAACCACATTAGAAAGTAAGTTGGACAATTCCGCTTGCAAAAACGAGGATAGGGAACTCTTTGTTTTACCCCAGTATTAATCAGCACTGAACTAATAATTATCAGAACTACTGGAAGACACTTGCTGTTCCCTGTCTGCATACTACAGAGTAAATGAGAATTGACGTGTTAGACTAAATATTATTTTCTTCTGTCTCTTCTTGTTCACTGCAAGTCCTTAAAGGGGCAGGATCTGATAAAACCGTTGAGATTTAAAATTTTGATATTATTTATGCAAAGTAACAGCATTACCACTAGGAATCTAAATTTAAAGTATTACAGTCATAGGAACTACCAAACGAGCGATATTTTCATCTTGATGCTCAATTTTTGAATTTCGTGATCCGCCCCTAAATACAGCTCCTGGTCAAACCTTTATCATTTCGAGTTGCCAAAAAGCATAAATATTATGCAAAGATTGAGTTATAAAAGTATGAGACTTATGTTGTGGTTGCTGTTACGTTGAGTGGAACTGCTTTTGCTCAAATATTACGATTTATTTTCAGAGGCCTATATGGCCCCTTTAATGCTATGTTTTTTCCCTGGTTTTTAGTTTACAATGCCAACGTGTGTAGAGGATTCATTAACAACTTTTAGGTAAAGCTAAAATACATGATACAACCACACCCTCTTGAAAATGATTGTTCCTCTATGGCTATAGGACTAACTTTTTACTCACAGCAAAAGGAGTAAAATGTTGCAAAGGTTGCCTACCAAATTTGGTCACATTTCGGTATGGAAAGGGCTCTGGGGGATTGGCGGACACTTCCGTTAAGTAACTGAGGAAGGGGGAAAAGAGTAACAATTAAGAAGTTGGCGAAGCAACTTCAATGAGAAACTCAATTTTGTAGTCTGTCATAGTTTAAGACTAGGAGTAGACACTCCTACATGATGGATCAAAGATCTCATCAATGTCCTTTTCAGGAAACAAGAGCTGCCTCGTGAAGAGCAATCCCTGGAGGGCAGCCCTTTTGGCACTGCCTGTATGCTTTAGTTAACTTTACCCTGGGAACACTGGGAAGTTCTCACAGGTAACGCTAGACGCCAGTCCAAGACCTTTATCACTTAACAAGGGACCATTTTCAGATGGTCATAAAAGGTAACCTGGCTCACCACCAGATCAGGCTCTGAGTGAGCAGATGACATGGCTCGCTAAGAAAATCAAGCCAGAAATCAGAACACCAACAAAACATCAACGAAGGATCTTGCCATTGTTTATGTGTTAGGTATAGGGCTTATTTTGTGTGACTTCTTGATGACCCATACGAAAAAACCTTGACAGTCAGATAGGCAAATACAAGCTTGTCATACATTCTGGAGTTGGGGGCTAAAGAAGAATGAATAGGGTGTTTTACAGACCAGTCTGTAAATTACAAATTTGAGCAATTTCGGCAACTTTTTGGGTCTGTAGAAAGGCTCCCTGTTGATCAAAATGTCAACCAATATTTTGATTGGTGCAGTAGAACGGCAGATATCCATAAAAACCCTCTTCGCCAATCAGACTGCTGAAAAGTGCTCCTCCCTGGGCCTGGGCCTTATATACAAAGGGTTTTTCAGAAGAGTTGGCAGAAAATCTGTAAAAGTGAAAGGCAGTTAGAGAACTGCTTTTTTGCTCTATATTGGCATAGCATGGTGAATCTTCTACGATGCATCTTCTGTGTGATGCCTCTAGAACTTTCAGACCTACTCTACTATGATAATTGTTTGCTTGATTCTAGATGAAGTTATTCCAGGAATTGAGTGCTGTAGCAGTGTTTTCAACCAGTTCCTATATCTCGGTTATGTAAATGATACTCAGTGTAAAAGCTGTCAATTATTGTCAATGGTGGTACTGCTGGAGCCGTTAACTGCTCATGAACTCAAACTCAGGTGCGGCATAGCGGTATGGAGGTATTACGTCCCAATCTACCAATGGTGCTCAATCTATTGTTTAAGGATACTGCAAAGGCTCAGATGGTGCTTCATTCAAGAGCATGGAAATTAGTTTCAATAAAGTTTCTAAGAAGTCCTATGATGTTCAATGCATCAATGGAGGGCACTTGCATCATATCCTGCAGTTTTTGGGATAAATTGCCACCTGCTGCCTGTAAACAAAAGGAATATTCGAAATCTTGGTTATAGCCCTCTGCACAGCTCTAAGTCCCCCTGAGCTCAATATTTTTTCACCAAACCAACTTTAAGTGAAACGTACATGTTATACCTCCAAAACGGTGTCGGCATTTTACGAGATTTTTTTCCGATTAGAAGTTATGGC
>JAOBRC010534565.1:0-11328 GCA_027575255.1 Scolionema suvaense | reverse complement strand
GCAGACTTAAGTTATGAAATTCCTACTGGGCCAGTGAGGAGCAACCACCTAATCCTTGCACTGATGAGTGGCTACCAGCAACTGCTGAGCATGAAGCAAGCAATGCTGCTTTTGAATTTGACAATTCACCAGGTGGAACTAAGTGTCTTGATGGTACAAGGTCAAGAAAAGATACCAAAATCGATGGTTGTGCAAGTTATCAGATAATCTCACGCCATATGTCGAAAACTTTTAAAATTCCAATTTCATGGCACCTGGATGAAATATGACTTTTTGATCACTAGGAATGCATCTGACCCAGTCTAAATCCGTTGAAATGAAGTTGAATACATAAACTTTAGAGTGATGTATAGTTATAATTCCTGGATTAATCTGCGTGCAGAGATCTTACCCCTATTTTGGAACTCAAATATTTTTTTTGCTAAATTTTCTGATTTTTCATGATATTCTTTTTGCAAGATATCACAAGGAGCTTGCTTTGAGAGCTTATAGTGCCATGCATTGCACAGTACTTTGTATAAGCTTTCAGAAAATGTATACTTTTATATACTTCCTGTGAAAGGTTCATCGAAAAATCTCAGCTAGTAATAAGTCCATATAGTTTGTAACGATTTGCGTAAAAAAGGGGCAGTCTTTTTAGAGTGGGAAGCCAAAAAATGACTGGTCCAGAAAGGGTTAAAAAGGTCCTAATCCATTTCTCGTACCGACAAATAACATTCTTCAGTCCATAATGGATAAAAACAACAAGAACAAAATGAATCCATGGAACACACAGAAAGTCAATCATACCTCACTGAAGAACGAGTCAGGAACAGCTTCAGTCTTAGTGTACTTCAAATATGCTTCCCATGTGAATTTGCCATTATAACCTAAAAAAAAAGCAATATAATCACATGTCTGTAAACAGGAAATTCATGCTGCAAAATAAAACGCGCAGACTGTGAGTAATCAGGCCCCCTCGAAATCCTAAGTTACCCTGTACGTTGTACTCGGAGGTTTCTCCCCCTCATGATCTAAAGACAGATCAGATCAGTAACTTGCACAGCTATGCAACTTGGAGCACATCACCGTGTCATCCAGTCTTGGAAATGGCATGCAGATATCCATACCGTAATTACACTATGATTAGTAACACTGGCCCACCTTTTAAAAGAGAGGAGCACTGTCATCCCAAAGGGTTTCATGAGAAACCCAAAAAGGGTTTCAAGGATAGTATCTGTGGCAACTCCCTTTTGAAACCCCTAGAACCCAAATTAGCAGTAACGGTGTGTCTCCAAAATACACACCTCAAGTTACTTAGGAGTGTCTGGAGATGCGGGAGGGCAATTGTGCTCCTCATGATCACATCAAAAATGCAATGTATGCTTGCTTACCAGCTGATGCACCTTTCTCACGAAATGCTCATTGAAATGACAGAAAAGGAGGCCTCATCAGCATGCCACACCCCCATGCTGAGTGCAAAGATGGAACTACACTCAGTCAGCTTATCCATCGTTTGTGGAGATGGATAATGCAAGAAGTGGAGCAAGCAAGACATGCACAATTAACTACGCAAGCTGAATGGTGCTAAAGCACCAATACTGGTAAGAGTCAGCCAGAGATACCTCACCAGACCTAAGCTCCACCCCAGCAACACACATCAAAAATGGGATCTATGCTTGCTTACCAGCTCACATGCACAGCCATTTACCTCAGACTAGTCCGCTGAATTCAGCAACGCTGCAAAGGCCTATGTTGATTGGTGCAATCAAGCAACGGAGACACCTATCTGTCAGCCAGCATTTGTCAGTTTCATAGCAGGTTTGTTAGTGCAAATAGATACCATGGTAGCAGGGACATTGGTGACAAAGATCAGTGATCGTCTTAGGGAAATACTAGGCGTTCATCAACACTGTACTTGCTTGGGAAACGAAATTACGTTGCCACGTTCGTACAGATGCACAAACATGTATTTGTTGCACTCTGCAGGTTGTCTCCTGAAGATGAGAGGTCCTCTAATAGCTCGTCGTCTCCTGAAGTAGAGGCATGTTGTAACAGCTCATCTTCGGAAGTTAAGGCATGCATTAACAGTTCACCTCTGGAAGTTAAGGCATGCATTAACAGCTAGTCTCTGGAAGTTGAGGCATCCAATAACAACTCATCTCTGGAAGTTGAGGCAAGCTGTAAGAGCTCATCTCCTGAAATTGAGGCATGCGGTAACAGCTCATCTCTGGTCTACACTAACGTATCCTTGTACTACCAAGCTTCTTTATAGTTCTAACCATGAACCATTGAGCAGCTAATAAATACCAGTGAAAGCAAGTTAAGAAATCTAACATAAATGTTACATCAACACGTTCATTCTTAGAAGAGTCATTTGTGAGTACTTTGGAGTGTACTAGACGATGTTCTACTATTGTGCTCGATTTAAACCCCTGGAGAGCGTCAGTTGTCAACAGTTGATACTGCTTGCTAAGTCTATTTGAATGACGAAAGAAGTTCTTTAATCTGTGATGCATTATTAGAACATTAGAATTGGTCCCCTTATCCTGGTCCCCCTTAAGTATCTGATCAGGCTTGAAATGTGCTCTTACTTTAGATCTTATTGATTCCCATGGTAGCTGCGAATCTTTGAAACCAGGATCGGTGGAAAATGTAATAAAAAATGGACCATTACTTTACATTGTGCGAGCAAGTCTACAGAGTGGGGTTATAATTTCTTCTTTTTAGCGCTGCCAGTGGCCAGTCGGCAGTTTTTTTAAAGTTGGCAAAATCATACTCATTTTTTTTCTTGGAAAGGTCAGATATTCTAAGAAGAATGGCCAAGACGTTGCCATGTTGCCTTGGCAAGTGCTTTAATCCAATCAACTTCCAGGACGAAACACGTGATAGGTTTGTTTCCGTGAGCCCTACCTTCTCCATCAGCAGCCATGCTTACGGAGAGATGTGTGAGGCATACAGGCGGATAGCAGCCATGCTTACAGAGAGATACGTGCTGCATACAGGCGGGTAGCAAATGCAGTAACTCTTGATCCACAGTAGCTATGAAAATATATTCGTATCAATGGAAAGCCCAGGATCAGATCTAAGTCGTGTAGAAGTCTCAGCTTCCGAGGATTATTATTTTGGAAGATATGGCTCATTCTCTTCAGAGGTACCTTCGGTGCCAAAAACAGCCTTAGGCTCAACTTAAAAATCTTGCCGTTTCAGTGCTTCCAAACTGATTTAGACTTGCCTTTTTATATTTCAAGTTATTTTGCATTACTCTAACTGTCTCTAAAGTTTGATGGTAACTTTTTTCAGTTTGCGACCCATTTTCGGCCATTTCATGTATTCAGTCAAAATGGCCCTCTTAGGGTGTTTAACTTTGTTCATCACCGCCGAAAAAAATCGGTATGGCAAAACAAATTTCAGAATCGTATTCTACATTCTTTAACCTCTATATTCTATGCACAAACAGACCTAAAAACGATGCTCTCAAAGTCGCACAATCCTCGCTCAAGGCACTGTTAAGCCTGTTTGGCCTGATTTTGCCAATCTATGTCAATAATTATGGTGTCCAAACTTGAAAATAATTCTTGCACATTTATTCACCGCGCATGCCTGTTCATTGTCGAAGGTATCTATGGCATAGCCTGAGGTACCTCTTTGTCACATTTGAGCACCTAATGCGGAGTGGAAGTCTTTATTTCATGGCAAAGTGTTCGACTTCAGTGATCTCACATGAACTGTCAGAGGGCGGTCAGCCAGGGACAAATCTGAGCCTGGAGGCTCATCTATGTTTTCCTATATATCTATTTTTGTTTTTTATGTATTTGTTTTAGTACTCTCCACGTGCTCTGAAAATTGCAGGAGATTTGGTGTAGTATTACAGAACACAGTTACAAACAACTTTGTAATATTTTCACACTTGGCAGTTTTCATGTCCCAACGTGTTCACTTCCAAAAACACAAAAACTCAAATCCTGATTTCTCATAAACCAAATTTCCAAATAAGCTGTTCTATGTCCTCAAATGTTCCTAATTATATGTACCTTATGATTTCGAAGTAATTTCCAATATTGGAATGCTGGTTCAAAAGTTATTTGAGGGAAAGTAAGGGGGTAGCATGTCTCAGACTTCATGCCGTTATATCATGGTGGTCAAGAAAAATCATCCTCTGACCCTCTGAAATTCTTCTAAACTGCATGACTATTTCGTAGTCTGTATAGCTGGTACAAAACTCCTCCGAAAATTTTAGCTCATAAGAGTAAGTATTTCCAAAAATGCTTCCAAAAAAGGAGTCAAAATAACGCTTCTTTTGATATTCAGCCGAATCACAATGACACTCTTGAAAGCTCGAACTGACTCACCTTCAAGTTCTTTCTGGCACCCTTCGGGTTAATCAGTACACTTCTAGAGTGTAATCATAACACTCTCCGGTGTAAATTCAAACCTCGAGCAGAGCTAATATGACACTCTCAGGGTGTACACTTAACACTCAGGGTCCTCAATTTGACTCCATGATGCACTTCGGATGGCACCCTTAGTATCATATATAGTGTTCTTGGGACACCCTTGCATACCCAAATTGAATCCAAGGGATTCCGCACAGGTCACCCTTGTTTGCCACCCCTAAAGGATTTACTACTCTCCTAGGACTGACAGTGAATCAGACCTTGCTTATAAAGGGTCTACATGACACCAGAGATGCTTAAACTAGTAGACCAAGAATTACATTATATTCGATACAAACTGTTTCTCTATTTTAAATCAAGGTGCAACAACTAGAGTCAAGGAGAGACACATAATTGTTAAGGTCAAGCCAGATCTGAACTGTCAGGTCAAGCATCTCCATAACCCCTGTGGTAAAGACTAATAGGTACCTTTATCCTACCATCTGCAATACTTGTTTTCTGCCAATTGCAACACTTCTTTCTCTATTTGTGGCACTACACTCTTTCTTTTTTATGAATATAGGGCAAATTCTGCTGCAGCTCAATATGCTTACAATTCTTAAAATATGGTTAGAAGTATGCTTAACTCTTCCGCGCCTGAAAATAAATTTGTTTTTTGCAACTTTAGGTATACCCCGTAACAAAATTGATGATCGTGCCTTAATTACAGGAGATACAACCCTAAAAGTATATATAATATTTAGGAAGCACACATAAGGGGCTTTCTGAAAATGGCAAAGAGTATTTCATTGCGCATGTGCCAGGTCTTGTCTGATGATGTCACAATATTAAAAATGGCGGCAGAAGCTGTGAAAAAAATGAATTTTTTTACGTTCTAGCACCAACAACTTTCAAGGAAGACCATACAAAGAGGGAGAGACCCCAGGAATATTTAGGAGAACAGATTCGGAGTGAAACGAGCTGCTACGGACACTCATGGGCAAAGTACAAGATCAATATTTTCCAATTTTGAGGGTAGTCATTTTCCTGAGCAATGAGCAATTTATAGTCTGGAGCCACACGCTGCACCCCTCATTGACCCAATTGAATTGTTCTGTGCTCAGATTCCTTGCTCAAAATAAGCACCTAACAGCTCTTGAGCATCAGATTTGAACCACAGGCACCAACACACTTGGAAGGGTGACGTGCATTGCAAATTCCTCGTCACTAATTCGAGATGAGGGCAGAGGCAATCGATTGCCTGATCCTCTGGTCATGAACGAGGAGAGTGGTAGCTAATCAATTATTCATAGCAGGGTTGTGACTAGCGCTTGGAGGTTTTTGCAATGATAATTACTAGATCTGGCTTCCCCGTACAGAAATAAGAGCAGTGACGTCCCGCTTTGATGAATGGAGGGATTTTACCTGACATGTATGCATAACAATCTACTCGAATAATGGTGCCATTTTGATAGCTATAACAAACCTCCTTGCCAACCACTGCACGATATTCAGGAATAGAGCGAGGAACAGGTTCCACCATGGAGCATAACTTGAGTATAGTGTCTATAACACCCAGTGAAAGCAAAACAGGCTTCCCCAAATTGCGCGAACGAAACGATCGTTCACACTGCGTTCGCACACACCTTGTTTTGCTCAAACGAATTTTCGTTCGCGCAACAAAACTTTCATGATGTACAGACCATGTTGCCTGTGCTGCCTTCTCTAGCGGCCCGCTGAGTAATTTCTGCCCACAAATTGCGTGCACGACACTCTGCTGGCTGAAAAAGTGTTCAGATTACCAGGTAATTGACCTTTTGAATGGGTTCCTAATCGTTCTTTTCTGTCACCACACCTGTCTACATAACCAGTGGGTTCCTGATTGTTCATTTAGGAAGATTTTGAAATGGAAGCTGATGACATATTAGTCCGATATGAGGTCACTTTTATTTTCTTAAAAAGTTACAACAAATCATTATTTGCGGCTGTAAGGAGACCCCTGAGCTCATTTTATTTCCGTACTTAATAAAAAATTACAGCAGGCTACGTTTTTTCGGCAATAAGAATTCTCCCAAGCACATTTATTTTCATGGCAAGAACTTACGGCAGATCATCTTTTTTTCGATATGATGTCCTCCATTGACGATTATTTGTGTGTCAACCTCTTTTGTTGAATAACGCTTTTAAAGTTTATCAATGGTATCCCTTGCAAAATCGATCAATTAATTAATGTTATCGCATTGCAATGAGCCATGTCTCGTCTTCAGGTAGAATTGTGTGACTCCATGAGATTTGATTGTAAAAAGCATTCCTTTCTCTATTCAGTTGAGCCCACATTCCTTCTTCCATGTGTTTGATGGTTAGACATGCTTTCTATTGCGATTCAGTTCTTTTTCCTATTCGATGAAGAACAAACATATCTTTCTCGTTTCTTCGTTTCGACCTTCAGAAGTGTGTTCTCTGTATCAACATGAGCATAGCCAATACTACTCAGCTTCAACCGCTAAAATAGTATACGAGAAAATCAGTTCTGACTGAAATTTCCTAACTTCATTTATTCTGCGCAGCCATCAAAATAAAACAACCATCATTTCGTCATGCGGTTTTGCTGTAAGCCATCGTCATACATCCATGGTCATGACACACATTGCTCTTTTTAGTACACATACATTGAGCGGTTCCCTTAGGTGCCTGTGGCACTCATTTTTTTCTGTCGGCCACT
Source organism: Scolionema suvaense (assembly GCA_027575255.1). Lineage (NCBI taxonomy): Eukaryota > Metazoa > Cnidaria > Hydrozoa > Limnomedusae > Olindiidae > Scolionema > Scolionema suvaense. Next base: position 4,251 of record JAOBRC010534565.1, on the reverse strand, counting down.
CACTTCAATCGGTAGCAAGAACTGCTTCGCTAATGTTGTCCATGGACACTCACTCAAACTGAAGAAGGGATTTTTTTTTCTCTCGATGAACAATTTGAGGACTATTCAAAGCTTGTGGAATATACCTCAACGGCCAATGGCCTTCTAATCTTCGCTGTGGCGAGTGATCGTTTTCGGTTACGGTAAGTGGCAGTTCAGTCGGACCTGACAAAAAATTTTCTGACCACCCGGCAAGTTGACCAACAGTAGATCCAACGGGACCTGCTCAGTTCTTTCCAATTTACGAATCCTGATTCAACCGGAGGATGTGCACTGAACGTATTAGGACACCATTAGTATCAGATAAGTTAAAAATGGTTGGCTAACTAGGGATCATGTCTGATGCAGGATTGGGCAGGATTGGGCGTTCATGAAGCTTTTGGTCAGATCGTTCTCGCAAGAATGATTAGCGAGAACGATTTCTTGTTCTCCCAGGAAAATTTTTGGGAAGCCTGCAAAATTATGGTGAAATTAGGAATTTAGCAATGAAAAAAAAAATTTTGATTTTGGGCGGTCCTCAAAGACCCCTTCAGGTGCGGAAGAGTTAAGGATATCGCAAACCCTCGGAAGTCATAACAGTTAATAATCTATAGTCAAGCGTTACGGTTATTGTAAAGGCTTTTCAAAGTTTTTGTTTATGACATGTGTTATTATGGTCAGGTGGCAAGTTTTTGAAAAAATGCGCTCTAAGATACCCCTTGTGTGCCACCTGCTGCGAAGCTGTAAGCAGGAATGAGAGAAAAAAACGGAAGTTTCGGTGTTTTAAAAGCTCTAAGTCCCCGCCAGTTTGTTTTTAATGTACAAATTATACATCAATCGAAAGGATCTGAACAGACTCTACAAAACAGTGTCAGCATTTTGTTGTTTTTATTTGATCGAGAGTTATGAATGATGAAAGTTGAAAACTCATGATTTCATAACAAAATTAAACTTCTCATCGGAAAAAAATCTCGAAAAATGCCTACACTGTTTTGGAGGCAAAACATATACGTTTCACCTAAAGTTGCTTTGGTGAAAAAATATTGAGCACAGGGGGACTTAGAGCCCTCAAAAGGGCTATGACTAAGTTTTCAAATATTCCTTTCGTTTACAGGCAGCATGTGGTAATTTATCTAAAAAAACTCCAGGATATAAAGCAAGTGCCCTCCATTGATGCATTGATCATCATCAGACTCCTTGGAAAGTTTGTTGAATCAAATTATATGCTCTTAACCCTATACAGTATGGTTTTTTTCAGGAAGTACAGAGTATGGGGGGGGGGGCGATTGTGCCCCCCTCAGTAATTAGCCACCCGCAACAGGTGGAGGTATGAAATTTGGCACACATAAACTACATTATTCCACCAACAATATGGTATATAAAGTTTTCCCTCAAAGTCATTTGTCTTGTCCTGCTGCGATCAAGAGTTGATAGTACTCAAATACATATTTGCAAAATCTGGAGATAGTGCTGTAAGAGTTTGACCAGGATTTACTCCAATCACGTCTGAAAAAATATCAATATCTCAAAAACTATGATAGATATTGACATGCGCTTTGCTTTATATGAACCGTAGATAAATTTGAGGAAAAGTTAGCAAAAACGGCGCCCTTCGGACGCCTGGAAAAATTTTGGTGTGGTGAAAACCACTAGAGGGGGCACAATGTGCCCCCCCCCCCCCCCCCCCCCATACTCTGCAGTGTTAAATGGAGCACTGAGCCTTTGCAGTATCCTTAACTCACTTATGTCAAAACTTAGTGCAGCGACTTAATAATAACTACATAGAACAACCACCGGAGTGCACATTTAGTAATCAGTTTACAGGTGTTGTGTTTGGAAGAAGCATGAAGGGTGTGCTCCCAAGGGCTTGGGATTATGCTAGACATAGTTGACATGGATCAAGGATGCTAGTCAAATTTTCTGAGGCTCCGTTATGCTAAACATTATGCTTAATTTTCCAAGGTTCCCAGTTTCAGTATGCTTATAAGCGCTACGCTTATAATTAAAAGAGTGTAGTCAATAGTTTATGGATACTGCAATGGCTCAGTTGGTGCTTCATTCGAGTGTGTCTAATTTGATTCAGAAACGTTTTCAAGGAGTCTCTAGGTGTTTAATGCATCAATCCCAGGCATCTGCTTCATTTTCTATAGGTTTTGAGATCAATTATCACCTGCTGCTTTGAAACAAAGGGAATATTTTGAAAACACAGTCATGGGGCTTTGCAGAGGTCTAAGTCCCCTTGCAATCAACTTTTTTCACCTAACCAACTTTAGGTGAAACCTACATGCTGTACCTCCAAAACGGTGTCAGCATTATTCGAGATATCAGAAAAATTGCAGAAATTTTGTGATGAAATTACAAGATTTCTACTTATATCACTTTTGATCAAGTCGAAAAAAAGACAAATGCTGACACCGTCTCGTAGAGTCTGTAGAGATCTTTCGATTGATGTACAATATGTATGATAAAAACAAACTGGAGAGGACTTACAGCTCCTAGAACGTCAAAATTTCTGTTTTTTTCTCATTTCCGTTTACAGCTTCATGGCAAGTGGGACGCAGGTGGTTTCCTAGTGGGCACTCTTTCTAAAGGTTGCCACCTGATGAGATTAACACGTGACATAGAGCTTTTACAATACCTGTAAAGCTTGACTAAAGATTAACCAACTGTTATGACTTCTGAGGGTTTGCAGTATCCTTTAAGTGATTTGACCTATTATGTTCTTTGGGCAGAGACAGATCTTTTGACATTGGATTGTTAGGACCTATTCTTGAATGGTTATAGTAATGAGTGAGTCCAAGAATTGTTTAATTGCTCGTTATCCCTTTCTTGAGGTGCAAATAGTTATGTGAATGCTAGAATTTTGATGTGCAAGACAACAGTATATATAGTTGAGAAGTATGATGTTGAAGTCCAGGAATGACTGATGATCAACACGGTTACGTGTGAAACAGGTATCAAGTAAATTGTGTAGTCTTTGCCAACAATTTTTAACAACTAAGCCTAGTCATTGTGAGCGTCTAGAAAAGGACGTAATCGCAAATAGTTTTTCTCACGAAACCAATGCAAAGTTTAAAACTACCATTTTATCCCATGAACCTACAGTATCACAACTTCGGCAGCCAAGAAATGCCAAGACATGACTCTTTGTCACATAGAAAAGTGAAGGCTCCATTAATATTGCTAGATACCCTTCACTTTTAAAATTTTTAGCTTACCTTCTACCTGAAACAAAGTTATGTCTTGATAAAATACATCAGTTTCAACCATGTTTGGACTGGGCTGCTTGCCATTCCTAAATGCTATGAGGAATTGATAAGCAAACGTGGTCAATTTTTATACAATTTGTATAGCAGCAAATTGATGCAAAAGAAAAGAAAAATTGGCAACAAAAATCCGGCTTGTTCACAGCTAAGCACCATTTTCTTCCAATCAGAATGATACAAAACTGCTAAGGAGTAATGAAAACATTTTCAATAAACATTAGAAATAGCTTGAGAAAAATCCAAAATACATTTTTAACTGTTTTTAGTGACTGTTCATCCTTTTTGAAATTGAATACGATAAACGTCACTTCCCTTTCCTTGTGAGTTGATTTTGAAAAGCCAAAAGACCTTGCGAGGCTTATTCGCTCCGAAAAATTCAAAATGATGTCCCCAAATTCTCATACATCATTTCCTAAAATTGCTTGCTGTACCTCAACCATAGCTTCTAAAATCACTATTTCAAAATTATATCACTCCTGAGAGCAAATTTAAAACATTGATGAGTTTTTCAGCAATGGAGAATTTTTAGATATGTTACAGCTGGCAAAAGGTTCCTGAAACTAATTAACTTCAAAACGAGGCAAAAATTATGAACTATCAAAAACATATCTCACAGAACTCCTAACTGAGACATTCCTCGGAACTTAGAAAGCCACATTTTTAGTTCACTATTATTGTACTTTTAGGAGATTGTTTAAGGGGGTGTGCGCACCAAACTTGCAAACTTGAATATCTCCTGACTAACTCAGGCTCTATAGTTCAAAGAATAATAGAAACAAACGCTACATACTTATTCCGGTGCGCACGGCATTTTACTAGACCCAACTATGATTAGCGTTTCGTGAATATCTTCTGGAGCTACTTTATCGATTGAATAGTAGATAAGAACTATGAAGCAGCTCACCTTCACGTTCTCCAAAACAAAAGCCTATTCAAATTTTGCATACCTGTCCTGCTCTCAGCAAGT
>JAOBRC010534454.1:0-11329 GCA_027575255.1 Scolionema suvaense | reverse complement strand
TACATATGGACTAATAAAACAAATTTCAGGGCTTTAGCATTTCATGAACCCGAGATATGAAGTTTTGAAAATGGCCTTTTTTTTGCCGACAAATAACAAAAAATGCTGACGTCAGCAAAAATTTTTGAAACTATTTTTGGTTCAAAACAGATTTTAGTTAGATGAGTAATCATGCCAAGTTTCAAGTCAATAGCACAAAGCAATCAGATTTTACAAGGAGCGGGCCTAGTAGGCCTAGTAGGTCGCAGGAGCTAAAAAAAAACCCAGGTAAGGTAGGGTTAAGAAATCATTGTTTATGACACAAACTTCTCTTATCTCTCCTTTGAATCTAAAAGCACTCCTGTATCCCCACCTGCATTTCTCTGGCCACTTTCCAATGCCATATTTTCATTTCTAGAGTTGGAGGCAGCTTCTTACAGCATTATGCACAGGGAACGAGAGGTGATTGCTAGGGAAAGACAGGAGCATTGCCAGGCATGTCAGTGGCCTATTTATCAATCGGCGGAAAGATTCAGACCAATACCAGCATAAAGCACCATTATCTGAGTAGCTGGGAAGCAGAGATCAAAACAAAACAGAGAATGGTTTGTTTACATCTGGTATCACCACATCCCGTTTTGCATGATGAGAAGAAGTAAAGCACGCCTGCTCGCAAAAGGTTGTCATCACATCGCGTTTTGCATGATGCGAAGAAGCAAAGCACGCCTGCTCGCAAAAGGTTGATCTTTTGCTGCTTGCTCTTACACACTCAGAGAGTGGACTGCGACTGATGGACATCAAAATTGAGCGTTGAGAGTAAAACAAGCACGTAAGAGAAGTGAATCAATTTGCTGTTACGGTTGTTGTATTTAAGCCAGCGGCCATGTCTTCCGGCGCTCTGCTGACCGATATCAATTAAGCCCAGCAGCCTTTAATCTCCTGACGTGTTTTGTCAAACGTTCTTTCCATCCTTAATGCTGATGTTGACCACGCAAAATCAGTCAGAGAACGTTTGGAGAAAGAAATTTTAGATCAAGCATGCAAAATCGTAAGGAACCTTAGCATAGGAACATTAACTGACGAGGCACATGTGCTCCCAGCTAAAAGTGATGCTTCTTTTTCTGCTTTACATGCGTATATATCGAACAGAACAAAACAGAACGTCTGAAGACAGCCCAAGCATCTCCAAGCCTACGAACCCTCATACACCATTTTTTTTATAATAAACATCAGATAACTTCTGCTCAGCCTCAATTCTCCATGGCTTCAAGGTTCATTAATGCTTACAATGAGCTTGTTTGTTTTTTTTAAGCTAGCAATCGCAAAAGAATGCTTTTCCCCAACATTTGAAAACAATGCTAAAGGAAAAATTAAGTCATAATTCTACGACTTATGATCTAGTAAGTCTTGAAAAAGAAAGTGTTGCATGACTAGAAGAAACAACGGCCATGGAAAATAATTAATGATGAACCTCTTTGCAGGAATGAAAATTCTTGTAAATTATGCTTGAGTTCCTTGAAAATAAGCTTTATGCTTATAAGCATTACGCTAACAATAAATACATGCCTCAAATACTCATAGTCCCAAAATCTTTAGATATAAGTCCTGACCCAGTCTCTGATGATCTTAGTCTTATCATTTTGCATGCTTACTTGGCAAAACGATAAGCGTCTGAGACTATAAGGGCATTAGAAAGCAGCAACCAATAAAGAGTTCATTCGCAGTATTTAGAGCAGTTGCATGCTTCTGAAATAGCTGGACAGAAATCAATATAATATAAATATAATACTGATATCATACAAATTTGGTTACAGGTTGAGGCATTGCAAAGGAAGACTCACAGCCCACCATGAGTAAAAAGTGGTTTGGAAAATTTTAACGGAAATTTTAGCGGAAGACAGCAACAATTTGCAGAAATATGTTCATTAGCGGAACACAGGCATGCCTTCATTGCAGGAGTAAATAAGGACAGATGACAACAACAAAGCCACCAACAAAGACACATAACATCACAAATAATTTGGTAACACGGTGCAAGGATCCACATGCACATTGTCAAAGGAGACTAGATTACTTACTTCTAACTCGTTTTCATCAAATATTGAGATGAGATGATCCGGCACTATACTGTTCAAACCTGATGGGAACAAATGGAGATGAAAATGGCACATACATACTGTTTTAGATTTTCATTAATAAATTTATCAAAGCCAGAATTATTCTTTGAAGCTCAAAGAGCATGTGTAGAACAGTTACCCTGTTAATCTTGGCGACATTATCAGCTACAGTAACAGTCAAAATTTTTGGATCGTTTAAATGTCGGATAAATAGTGTATCAATCAATGTGTATCATCAATGTATCTCCTACAAAATTAACTTCGAGGTCTTCTTCATGCTCTCTGCCCATGGATAACATAAGTTCACAAAACCCTGGTCATTGGAACCAGCTCCAATCCCACGGAAATGCAGGTGTTTCTGGAGCATACGCTACAGAACATGATCACTGTCAGTGTCTGTACCTTGTTGACTCAAACTGAATATCCTGGGCCAGCATATTTAGTCATTCAGATGATTTATCAACAAAATGAAATAAATGATATGAATTGGAGCCCAATTTTTCACAAACGTCTAAAATTGCCGCCACCCCCCAACCCCCAACGCACACACAAAAAAAAACCAAAAACATTTACCCTTTGAAAATCAACAATGCATTATAATTACAGCCACTTCCACAAAATTCTCTTTGACATAATAAGTAGTAAAGAGTATGAGAACTGAAACATCATTTTCACAAAAATTAGCTCTAAAAGATCTAGTCTTTTTTTCAATTGCAATGCTCAGGGGAGTGGGGGATCCCCACAGCCATAAAAATGAAGATCAAGGGAAGGCTACAATAATTCGTGAAAAGGAGAGTGGCGGGACTTCCACCTAGAAATCAAACAAGACATCAAAACCTTTGAATACTCTATAAGGATTTGACATTGCAGGTTAACAATGCAAAATCACACAAATGCAGAAACTCAGAGACGACCGGCCCTACAAACTCAGACAGACACCTTTACAAGCCTTCCCTTTCGAGTCTCAGTTGCCACGAAATTTGCAAATCATAACTTAATTTATTTTGCACCTACTCAAATCTTAAACACTGTCTTCAACATAGATATAAGAGTTACAAAAATAAAGGATAGAATATCCCAGCCATTCGAAGGCAGCGATAGTAAATCAATTACCAAGAAGCGGAATTGATGGCAACCTTGCAGTCATTGAGCTCATCAATTCAGAAGCATTGGAGTGATAGGAAAGACAAGCCACACCAAGTATGATCAAGATAATTATTAGGTTCACCCTACATCTACTGATTAAATTTTCAAGGAACCATCTGTGATTGAATTGGTGAATCATAAAAATTCTGCACAAGCCAGTAAACAGACTTAAAATTAGAATCATGGTCATCCCCACCATACATCACATGAAATGCATGAATACCTATGCTAAGAAGATACATTAGTGACTAAACCTGTTTGAAAATTACTTGTCAGGGAACCCATGTGCTTTACGTAGTCTGAATATTTTTCCGAGGAACTAAGTGCCACAATCAGGTATGTTCAGAATGTAAGAAGGATCAAATAATCAACGACACAGGATTACGATTTAATGGGAGCTATATTTTCCGAGTTACGTAAGATGCAAAAAATCGATGAGATATGATGTAATTTCTTCAAAATGGTCATGCTCTACAGACATTCAGACAAGTACCTAGATCAATACTCGTCAAAAAGGTCAGGTAAAATAACTATGCAAAACATTCCAGGGTGAGGTTTTTGAAGTTCAGTGAAGTTCAAGAAGAGCTCACCAGTTCTAGAACATACAAAGATCAATGTAGCTTAAAGGGAAACAATGGTCAAAAATGAAACTTTCATAGGTGATAGAGCACAACAAAACATGGAATATCCCATCAACAGCACAGCAAAAGCTTGCTTAGTTCCAGAGATATTTCCTCTCAAAGTCTAGCAGCTACCATCTTGATTTTTGGTGATGTCATTGGAGTCCGCTGCTAAGCATTGCTATTTCTTTAGTAGCACAAAAGCTTTGTTATTTTCTTTAACGGATCTTAAACATATTGCTTAGCTGTATAATGGAATGAAAGAGACAACCTTACATAGTATGTCAATGTTGAGTATTTTGGGAAACAAAATGTACATAATTTGATTGTGACACCTGCCACATCATGCACAATTAGTGGCAAGATGGCAGTTGCTGGACTTTGGGGCTAAATATCCCCAGAACTACACAAGCTTTTGTCGTGAAATAAAAACTGGATATCATGTTTTCTTGAACTCTATCATCTGTTAAAATGTCATTTTTGAGCATTGTTCCCCTTTAATGGAATGAAAATGAAGGAGCATAAATTAATTATGGCAGGCAATAGGTGTGGTGAGTCCAGGAAAAGAAGATGATAAAATAATATTGGATGTAAGCATGATAATGCTTTTGTATAAGTAGGTACACAGTAGAGACTTTCTGTCAGTTTCATGTCTCTTCAGAGTGACATGATATAACTTGTAAGCTCTAGACGTCGAGTAACAGTGGGATACTATTCACTTGTGTATGCCATCCAGCACATCATTGGTCAAAGAAAAGCAAACCTCATTTGTCAAAAAATTTTAGCAATATATTCCATGCCAGAACAAATCCTAAGCACGAAAGACGAATGAGAACGAACATGGTTCAGGATTTTTCAAAACCCATTCACAAAGACCTACCTTTGACAAATGCATTGATTTCCTCTTTGACACACTCTGACAAGCGATACTCCGCTAATCGCTGTAAGTATTCTAATTTATTTGCTTCCGTCACTTCAATCCGTGAACCATATGGCTTCAAGTCCACTGTCTACATTTTAGTAACAAATGAAGTGAGAATACAGACTCAGTAGAGTGATCCAAAACAAAACATAGAAGTGTCTAGGAGTTAAAAATTTCAGAATTATAGCAGTGGGACAAGTGCAGCGGGACAAGTACAGCGTCATGATTTCAGCCACACTAAACAAAATTCTGATTCAAGGGAACCCAAGAAAATTTTGCAAGTGCTATTACAACAGCGTAAAGCCTAAATATTAAAGCAATAATACAACGGTCAAAAATGAAATTAACAGAGTTGGGAGTACGTTTATGTTCTGAAACTTTGGTCCGAACTTCACCGTCACTCATGAGATACAAGTTTCAGAGTTTCTGCCATCTTTTGGCGACACAGTAATTGTACATGACATAGGTTATGGCCATCTGAAATTATGGTATACCTTGATGGCCCTTTTTTGTGCAGGCCCTCAAAGATGTTAATTTTTGGCTACCGGCATCATAATGGCTGGCACAAGAGTTTCTGCCATAAGCCTTCCACCTGGGTTTCACTCTGAAAAGGCACAACAAGGCCCAGCGTAAAGAGAGCCAACAAGGGACTTATGATTGAATCACACTTGATCTAAGGACAGATGAAAATATTTCATTACACTACCTTCTCTAGACGTTTCATCTGTTGAAACCAAATTGATGGATTTCTTTCAACCGGTTGGTTTTATGGTAAGCTTCTACCTCCTCCTGCAAAGCAGTGCTATTCTACCTATAATTACAGGGCATTGTGAGGGCCAACCACTCAACATAGAAACTGGTATCCATGCATATTGCACAAAGCAAAACAGCCCTGGAAATGCAAGAATCCCTCAACGAATGACAATAGTGAGGAAATGAAATGCCAACATTTATGATGCAAATGCTGCTGTCAGGCTGTTTCTAAGCTCACACAGGAGGTATCTTGTGGGTCATCCTTATGAAACTAACAATCAGCAACTCTAAATTTGAAAAGTACTGCAGTGGAGCTAAATATCTAAACAAAGCAAACCCGTGAGTAACAAAGCAAACAACCTGCACAACAGAAGTTCTCGTGACCACTTTTAATCTAATTTTGCAACCACGTAAGAATCTTCCAGCACATGTGAAAGCTCTACCTACCTTGACAAGTCTGTCCTCATTATCATATACATCTTCAGTGAAGGTGAGATCGAGTTCTGCCGGGTCATTTTCCAAGATATACTTGATCTTACCAGAATAGTAATCCTTGTCATCTGTCTCGAAATGCTACGAGAAAGCAAGTCTTATTATAATCTTGTATCTATAGCTGACACCATGAAAAACTGTATGCATGAAGCAATAAAAAACCAGCAAATTTAGGATTGATGCCTTCACAGAAGACAGCCCGTTACTTGTGTTTATGAAGTTTTATCGAGATACAAATTGATGATTTTGTTCTCTTAAGAAACCCCTGGTTCCTCATAGAAACAGATCCACAAAATAGCAATTTTGTTAGATGTTGCAGAGTGTTATCAATAAAGTCAAGTGATCGCTATCCATCTTAATGAGAAAGTACTGCTTTGCTGACCAGATATCTTCAGGAGTGTCAGTTTTATGTATGAAAACTCAACAATGCAGAATGCAAATCGAAGTAGCCGTAAGAGCATCTTGAAAATTACCTGCCTTTCAAGCCAGGCCACGCCCTCTCATTTAGACGCGTGCGATCGCACGCGCACACGCCCACACACGCGTGAGCAGCGTATTTGTTGAGTGAAATAAGGAATGCTGGGTGGAATATTATTTGTCCACAATGAACCATGTCTTGCGACCTGGATGGAGAATTTTACGCTAAGGAAAGATGGGGCGGCAGCTGCCACATGACTATGATGGCTTTGCGGTGCTTGAAAGTTGAAGGTTAGCTAGTTGAATGCCTTTAGGGGAAGGGGTTCAGTTGAGCAAAGGTAACCTAAAGAGCAATATGATAATTAGTAAATCTTCTTAACATATACCTGTCTTTAGCAAGGAAGTGGTCGCCTCGGGTTTTTATACTGTGATGTCTAAGGCATAAAAGGCTGCATTGATACGTGAACAAATTCAAGGTAGGGTCATCGCACGTGTCGCACGCGTCACCTCTATCACGCGTGCTAATCATCGCACGCATGAGTTTTTCTTAATGAGAGGCCTGCAGGCCCTATATTTCAGAGAGAAAAAACATCTGAATATCTGACCCTGTCCTTCCTAAAACTATCTAAAAGTATCTCTCAGATGATCTTACTTTCAGATTCGAGCTTGCCCTTTCCTCCCCTTGCCAAATGCCTTCGAGCTTGCCCTTTCCTCCCCTTGCCAAATGCCTTCGAGCTTGCCCTTTCCTCCCCTTGCCAAATGCAGCCCTAAACTTTTGGAATAGACCCTGTAAGTGCTCAACAGCTTTACTTTTTGCTAATACTTTACGATAAATAAAGTAGATTATGTGGCATGGTATTAGAATAACATGAAGGCACAAGCAACTAAGAGAATGGACGATTAAATAAAAAATTGTTTTTTACCATAACTACTTCCAAAACAAATCTGATTAGTCTGATTAGTGTTGGCACAGAATGGAAACAGTAGTCATCAACTCCACCTGAATTTGAGAAGCAAGACACCTTCAGTTTGCTGAGGTTTCCTACATCCTATTTATCAGCTGAAGCTTGCAATTAAAACTATAATACAGAGAGGTAGGGGAATAAGAAGTAGGTAACATACCGCCCAGTTCACTCCCAGGCCCAGCACCTGTGAAAGAAACGATCTGCTGAAGCGAGCTTTAACATAATGTTGACGAACCAAGCCGCAGGAACATTCCACTAAGCACTTTCCTATGAGTTGGCCAGCAAACTCAAAACAGCGAGGTTTCATGTACTGCTCAGCACGATACGGGTTTGGATGAACCTGTAAGAAAAATCCATACATATTCAATACATCAAAGATACAAGGAAAAGCATTGACTAGCAAGGATCAGACAAAAATAAGCAACATCAATGCACAATAGCATAGCACCTTCAACAACGCTGCCACTTTCAATTGTACAACTATCATTAATATTTATACTTATGATTTTGCAGAGAAGCACCAAGAAAATACAGCAGTGAATTCTTGAAAAGTGACAAACTGCATTAATGGGTACTAATGTTGGAGCAATAACTCGATCACTGATGCTACTATCAAGAAGTTTGAGAGATGAAGGTCAATCATCAACATTTTGCAAACAATTGAACTGATTTCCGTCCCAAGATTTCACAAATTTTTTCTACAAATTCTGCTCAGTTCCAACTTACATGACAAATGATGAATTAGGTACAAGGTGAGGAAACTAAATATGAACTAACTTGAACTGCTCAAGGCCTCATTGTTGTGCTTACCATCATAATTGCAGGCTAGCAAGATGGAACGTGTCAGATGTAGTGCTACACTACCTGTCTCGGCAAAATCATTAAATTAAAACAGATAAAATGACCACACTCCATTGCTAGGACACACAACATATAGTTGGTGATAATTATACATGTCACAAGCGGAAGACTAACATCACCAGCACCCTATTGAGGCTTGAAACTTGTGATTCACAATCTCGTCCAACAGGAAGTGTAACATGATACATAAAACAAACAGAGAGTACCTCATAAGCATACAAACCAGTATTTTAATTTTGCAGTCAGTCGAAAGGACAGCATGATACAAAATGGGGTTTCGGAGATTATTTCACTGGAGTGAGGCGACAATGGAATGTCTAGATGATACGCAGCACAGCTAAAGACATAGGTGTCCAAAAAATGAATAGTGATACACACCAATAAGACTAATTTGGTTTCATGTAGAGCTCCGAAGGCTCAAGAGAGTAAATCTCTTGTCCTATCTACAGTTCATGACTTCTGTCGACGACAATAACCAATCCAAGCAGAAAGTAATCAAACTGACAGCATGGATTGAGCCTTAGCCCCAACTATGACATGGAACTTTGGCAAGCACTGTGAATGAATGAAAATATGAGATGAAACTTCAGTGTCTGGGATAGCAGGGAACACCATCTGAGTGTCAGCACTTGAGACACTAAGTGTGGTTTGAACATGTTTTACTGTTTCAAGACTCAGCCCTAGTCATGATAGGCCATCCAGCCTCCATGCCGACGCATTAAAAAGCTTACATGCACCCCATTGCAGAGCATTCCAGCTCACATATTGGGAAAATCATTTATAAGAGCAGAGGGTAAAACGAAGGGAACATACCAAGGATTGTTTGTCATCTCGATTAAATCTTCGAAAAAGTCCATCCTCCGTTTTGAACAACTCTTCAACAAGCAGATGTACCCATTCTCTCATCAGGCCTCCGTAATCCAGACCTGCCAATCAAAATCCAGGTAGTAGAGTTAAACACCAATCACCCCATGATAGTGGATGTTGATTAGGTTTGCAAGCACACTATTGCACAAAAAATGAGACTTCTTTGACAGAATACGAGTAAACAAAAAACACACAGCATTACATCATAAAAGACTTGATGGTTCAAGACGAATAACCCACCAACCTCTCATAGACATGATCAGAATGGAATTAAATCTTGCTGACCCGAAGACAAGTTACTAGATTAATTATTTTCAGGAAACAAAGTGCAGGAAATCTTCCCTGCAAATAAGGGCAAATTTACAAAAAGTGCAGCCAATAAAAATCTATTCCCCTAGGTACTTGCAACTAATTAAAGAACCAAAATAGAGAGCAGGCATCACACCATTCTTGCTACGAAGGGAAACGAAACATATCCAGAAACTAAGGAAAAAAACAGAGCAGATGCTATACCTGATCAGCAAGGAAATTAATATTTCGAAAGTAAGAAAAACACAACAGCGGTCATACCATCTTCACCAGCAAAGGAAATTTCAAATTTCTTCCACCAGTCATGTTGTGAATAGTATTTAGTGGCTTTCATACTCTAAATAGAAAATGCATCAACTACATAAAAAATCAAAACAATTCATTTCACCTCAGTTGTTTGTCCAGTACTCCTCAGTTTTCAGTCTATTGAAATAATTAACTCCAGCGGTACTATTTGGTGCGACATGACCGTATATTATGATGGACATAATAGCAGGTCAGATTCTCATATTTGTGTGAGTGTGTCGACACCAGGAAGCAATCATTACACAACATTTTGCAGGGCACAGAGCTAGCAGACTTATTTTGCCACTGTCAAGACGCCTTTATCACATCTGATGACTTCACATTAATTCAAAAACCTGTGCTTTCTCTTCAGTGCACTTTTTCTGTAAGTGCAACTTGGTGGTAACTAGACTTTAGTGGGAGCTTTCTTGAAAAAATCCAATGCTGCCCTAACAAGCATATGCACAAGAGCACAAAGAATTGTTTCCTTACATGGGGTGCCACCAAGCCCCTCTCGAATGATGTAAGAAGTCCAGGATAGGAACTTCACGCAAAGGTCCCAACGATAACTGCTGCAGCCGGAACAGCAGCGGTTGAGGTTATTGTGGATGTGCATGTCAGTGAAACCCTCTATTCTGAGGTCATTGTCACCTACAATGACAGTAGCCCCCTTCAGAGGTCATCGTCAAAATCAAGAATGATGGTCACCTATTGTGGATATGATCGTGTTTTTGCAATGACCGAGCATTCAAAACAACAAAAGCAACGCATGCCATGCCCATGAAATGAAAGACCCGTTGCACTCTTAAGCTCTTTGAATTTGGTGGCAGGTATCACAGACGCTGCACACTCAAACTTGTCTATAGAGCTGTAAATCATACACCAAAACACACACTAGTTTTGCCTCGAATTCTGATTAATCACAGGTTTCTCGCTTTCCAGACGCAGAAACAGGTTACCATCTATAAAGCAGGCACACCATGCTGATAATATCGGTTAGTTTTGGTTTGACAAACACAATCCATCTTTAATCAAAGCATTCAATTTAGCGAGCGACTGCTTCATATGCTTCAACCTTCAACTTACGAATTCGAAATATTTCAATATGAACAAAGAAACAGATTTCACTGTCGCCTTGCATCATGTCGTTTCGATTATTTCTCCCTAACTTCTATATTCGACTGTTTCACCACGTCAAATCCTCGCTAAAGATCGACGAAAACATTGAAGCTGAACAGTTGTCATCTACTGCTTTGTGTAATGTAAACACAGGGAGGTTGACGACGACTGTTTAACTGTTTAGTCATTGTCGTCATGAGTTTGTGTAAAGTCACTAAAATATCCGGTAGAGAACAGCAGCTATTTTGGTTTTTCTTCGGGAGGAACCAGGATATGACCTGATGAAAACATTTGTGTAACAGCGGTTGAAATTGAGTGAAGAAAACTGAACCTGCTCACTGTCATAGTTCACTATTTTGAAGTTGGGTTGTTAACGGTTAACATAACATGCCTTTTTGACAACCAACTTCCACTATAGCTATGGCCTTGAAATTTGGACCACTTATTCTTGCCCATAAATGAGGGAGAAGTTCCAAA
>JAOBRC010534343.1:0-11330 GCA_027575255.1 Scolionema suvaense | reverse complement strand
TTATGTGTAGTCAGTGTGTCTAGCCTCCGATGATTGAAACCCTATCTAAGCAGATACTTTATGTGTAGTCAGTGTGTCTGATCTTGGCTGTGTGGTGTTGGTTTGATTGATTCTGTATTGTTAATTTTTGGACTCCCGCTCTAGCGGAAGAGTCCTATAAAATGAGGTCTGTCCGCCCTTCCGTCTGTCACCAACACATTTTCCCGGATAACCGCTTACTGAATTTTTCTGAAATTCAGTATGAAGGTGACGATCTGTAATAGAGGAAAGTTGATGGAGCGGGAATTTGAAAAAAAAGTTTTGTTCAGCTTGCAGGTGGCAATTTATGCCCAAAAATGGCCATTTTAAGAGTTTTTTGAGAATATTTCAAGCTGTTCATTACTTTTTGTGGTTTTTGTTGTGAAACTAGAGGGCAGTATAAGTTATGCTGTGGACCACGAGTCATATCTGGGAAAACTCTCGTTTGGCTTGCAGGTGGCGATTTGTACACGTCCATGAAAGGAGTTTCTCATGTTTTTTCCAAATAAGTCAAAAGCTGTTCATCTGATTCTTGGTGTGAATATTAAGGGCAACTGTACGCATGTTTTGAACCAGATACCATGTCTCCTGAAAATCTTATTTGGCTTACGGGTGGCAATTTATGTCCAGCAATGGCGGTTTTTAGGGCTTTTTCCACATATGTCATGATTGGTTAGTATATTTATTGTTATTTTTGGTGTGAATATTTGAGGCAACCGTACACAAGTTATCAACCATTTTCCATGTCTCCCAACAACCTCGTTTGGCTTGCAGGATGGTAATTTACTCCGAAAATGGTGTTTTTCATGGTTTTTCCCAAATATGTCAAAATATGTTCATCCAATTCTTGTCATTTTTAGTGTGCGTATTATGGGCAACTCTACACATGTTGTGAACATTTGCTATGTCTTTAGAAAATCTCGTTAGGCTTGCAGGTCACAATTTGGGTCCATAAAAGGCGTTTTTCATGTTTTTTTCCAAATAAGTCAAAAGCTGTTCATCCGATTCTTGTCATTTTTGGTGTGAATATTAGGGGCAACTCTACTCATGTTTTGAACCAGATACCATGTCTCCTGAAAATCTCGTTTGGCTGGCAGGTTGCAATTTATGTCCAAAAAACGGTTCATCCGTTTTTTGTCAGTTTTGGTGTAATTCTTAGGGGCCTCTCGGCATACGTTATGAACCATGTGCCGTGTCTGAGGAAAATCTTGTTAGCTTTGCGGGTGGTAATTTACGTTGGAAAATGGCTATTTTTAGTTTTTTTCCACGTGCGTCGACAATGGTTTATCTTTTCATTTTTTGCGTGGATCTTAGGGGCAACAAAACATATGTTATGACCCCTACTTATGTCTTGGGAATATGTTGTTCTTCAGCATGCGGGTGGCAATTTTTGTCAATAATGGCTGTTTAAGGGTTTCATAATGTTTCAGGAACACATCGTTATGTTTTTGTGATTTGTGGGGCAAATCTTATGGCTTACGTGTTATTCTCTTCTATGACCAGACGCAGAGTTTGTGGGAGTCCACTAATTATGTGACTTGTTCACTAATTATGTGACTTGTTTTGCAAAACCCTGAAGTGGTGCATATTTTGAGGATTTATTTTCCACAACTGCAGACGCGCTATCAGACGTTTTGGAGTTGATTAAATAGTCTTTACTGATACTACACTCTTTGTCATAAGAACAATTTGATGAGAACATGAGCCTCAGATGTGCCTAAAAATTAAGAACAATTTAAAGGAAAATGCGGACGAGCGTGTATTATAAAAAATAGAACTCATTATTGATCATAGAATCGCTGTTTAATTCGACCTAGGGTCACTTAGTTTTGGGTCGGAGTTTTCCATTAAGAACAAACCCAGGGTAAATTTCAAACCCAGAGTTAAGAACAGTAACACATTTTTAGCCAAAGATGATCAATTTTTTATATATATAAAGCTATGTTACTTGATGAGGATGGATTCAAACGTCAATAATTTTTTGTTTTGACAGAAAATTTTTCTACGTAGAAAGCGATTCTATGTATTTCCTTGTGAAATAAGAACAAATTGAGAACACTTGATGCGGAAAATGGGGGAAAAGTAAGCACAACGGGCCTCAGCTGAATTTTCTGGTGTAATTATTCTGGTGTAAAGAGTGCAATTATTGATTGTGTATCACTGTGCGGAAAAACCAATCATGCACTATGAATGAGTTACACTAATGCGCCTCAAAGTAACTGATTGCAACCCTTCCCTCCCCAGCCCGCCTCTGCCATGAAAATTGTTCTTATTTCCTAGAGTTCAGCTCAGGGATTTTCATGACTGTAGTTTTGCAAAATTGCCGGTGTACAGGCCTTCATATAATCTACTTGTTTCTTTATACCAGGCGTCGGGTGCTGCTATGAAACGACTGGAAACGTTTGAAAACGGTACCCACAACGAAACGTGGCAGAGACCTGGTTATTGTGAGGCGATCAATAACTTTCTCAATGAAGTAAGTGGTTGTTTTAATTCTGCAGTTAGTTCTGCTTCAAATTTACTGTTTGATTTTTTTCCTGCTATGCAATATAATTTTCCGTGTGAGAGATTCTGGAATGACAAAATTGTGAGACTGTAAATACAGTATCAAACTGAATAGCACGGTCTGCACGTAGATTTAAGCAACCGTGTTCTTTTTTTACTTGTAGGAAGCCAAGCATCCGTAGTTGTTGCAAAAATTTCTTAAGATTTTGGAGATTATACAAGAAAAAGTTGTTGTTAGGATTTTAGACGTGAAAAGGTTCCGAAGAACATAACCAATTAAACAGTAATATGGCTGTACCTCAATTAATAGCTGCTGTAGTAGTGATTCCCATATGACTGAAGTGTTCAGATTTCAAGAAAGTGTCTTCATGTTTGACCTTTTGGGAAACAAGCATTTACATTTCTTGCTGGCAAAATTCACTAGTTCCATAATTTTTTCCTTCCTTTCAGGACTCCCGCTTTAGCGTGTTTCTAATGTGTTCAGAATTTTCATTGTGAAGCAACCTCAGATTCGGTTTGTTTCTTTGCTTAGTAGCCAAAGTTTTTTACACATTGGTAGGCTGTAGTAATCGTTTTCTTATAAATAGTACAATTGACTAAAACGTGTAATTGACAAAATCTTGGACTCGGCAGAATTGAAGCAACAATTGAGCGAAGTTTTGGAACGTTTGACCCGGTGGTGCGTTATTGAAAATTTCAATTGCACACTGTATTATCCGATTTTATTCAAGGTTTTTTTCTGGCAGTCATGAACGTCGAAACTTACGACGTTTAATGGAAGCATCTTTTTTGTTCCTTTGTTCAGGTTTTCGAAGCTCAACAGAACGGTATGCTGCAGTCTCGTCGGTATAGAAAACAGGACAGCACGGCTAGTTGTACGATGGGCATGTCTCACGAAATTTAACGTCAATATCAATCAATGTTTTGAATCGTTTTTGAAATTTGATGACGGTATCAATCAAGGTTGTGAATCGTTTTTCAGGAGACCGTCTCCTAAAAAATGCGAGAAAAATCAATTTCTGAAACGTCTCTGCCTTCTGGCATGTATGAATAAAACGTACAGTAGCATTACCTACGAAATTTATGAGTGAGTTCATCTTTTTCAATCACGAATCTTGGTTAGGTTCATGAATTCGGGAAGTATAGCCAAGTTTGTAGGGTAACCTTTACCATTCTCGATTATCACAGAATCGATTCCAACTTTGCGTATCATTTCAAGTACAGTCTTTTTTGTATTCGATGATCTCGAAACACTAGGGTTGATAAAATAAACTGAAGGCGGTCCGTTACAGCATGCTTCATGTTTCTTTTTCATATTGAGGATTTTTTCTCTTTATATCTCTCCATGCACGTGCACGTCAGCTTCTTTTGTCTAACTCACGTTTTTGCTCGATTTGTAGCCCTCCTGTTTTTCACTTGTTTTCTGTTGGAAGTAACGACGATTCGAATAAAATGATCAAAAAACGTCTTGACTTGATGTTCTTGAAGTAGCACATGTTGCGAAAACAAAACCAAAATAGCTTTTGGGTAAGAAATATCGAGTTGGTGGCAAGGTTATTCGTCTATGTATTTTTGAAAAAGTCTGAAAGATTTTCTAGAGGTAAAGTAAGTCTTACTAATTCTCGTTCATTGCTAAGTTCTTAAATGCGAGGGGCATGTGAAGTGCCTTGATGCATTTCTGTATGAAGAAGCCTTTTATGAGGAAAGCCTTTAGCCACCTTTGATTTTAGACCATGTCTAAAGCTTCTTTCTGACGGCAGCAAATTTTGTTTTTGTTTATTTCTGGGAATAGTTGTCACTAAATGCAATGCTGGCTTTTGCAATTCAGGTAAAAAAAAACTGATCACATCAATGTTTTAATTCAGTGCATTTACATGGCAGCACTCCAGGACACGTGGATATTCTAATTTGGAACCACGTGGTGTTTATGATGGTCATTTGTCGCAGCCATGCGAGAACTAATTGACTATCAATAAGACCACTTGAAATCCACCAATCGTTGTTGGTTTCATAGATAATAGAAATATACATTTTCTGCAGCTCCCCTGCACCGAGAAATAAGGAAAACCTTACGCACAGGATAGACAATAGGCCATACAGCAAGCTGAGCTTGCCAGCATGGCAATTACCATCTGTGTCAATGCTTTTTTTGTTGTTGACGTTCGTACTTTTAGAGCCGGTAAAACATTGTGTTATGAAGCGTCTGCCTGCATGTGATTACACATTCTATCCTTACACCTGCGTATACCCAAGCACATCTTTTTCTATCTGTTACTTTTCATCTGTTATGTATCGCACATTTTCATACGATGTTATTTATGCTAGAGACATTTTGTGTGGCCTTCGTACGTTTTCGCTGTGCAACTATATCTGCGTTGATGAAGATATTATATTACGGTGGCATCTAGATTTCTCCTGCTTTTCTGTTCTCTTGCCAGCTATGAGCCGTACCTCTGGATGTTGTAGATAGGGTGCAATACGACAGCTTTTACTTTATTGATACAATGCTTTAACGATTGACATAACGTTCCTTTTTGACTGCTGCAACCAACTTCCACCATAGCTATAGCCCTGAAATTCATTCTTGCCCACTAATGAGGGAGAAGAACCAAATTTCGATCCCGCTGGTGATCTGGTCTGCAAATTACATGCATTTGAAATTTCCAGACCGTCAATACAGTTTTCCGTAGCAACTAATGCAACGTTTCATCACTTGTAGCATTTGCTTCGTTAGGTTCGTGTGTTCGTATTCCTTATCTGTCGTACGTCTCCCCTAAGTTCTGCCTGTAAAGTTCAATGCACCTTTTTTATAAGCAAAAAGCTTATAAGCATATCGAATCTCAGATTTTCTTAGACTCTTATCTCCTCTATTCCACTCTCATTTGCCCATAAACTTAGCCATGTTATCTGCTGTCTATCTCCTCCACTACACCCCTGCCCTTTCATACTAACCAACCTCCTTATTTACGCTGTCTCTCATCTCAGGGGTGTCCGCGTAGAAAGTACAGGAGTATGCAACCGAGAACTTAGTAAGGCGAATTTTTAACAAATATGTGCACTTCCTGCTGTTTACAGACGCCTTCCTGCGGCGTTTATACAAAGATGTACTCGAGTACGCAGTTAATCGTGTGATTAAAACATGTGTGACTTGTTGACACGGTATCGTTTTATTTTGAAGTGAAGATCTATTTTTGAGTCGGAGTTACTTAAGAATTGCGGTGCTTGGATATTCTGCTCGACCTAACCATCTTACATACCACGTGTTCATGTAAGGTCAGCTTTGGAAAACAAGATCATCTTCTTCAAATACCGAGGAAACGTGCATGGAAATTATGGAAAGGGAGCACATATCACTTATTGCGTAAACTCCCTCGTCTTGTATATTGTATATCATTTTGTGACAAATAGCGAGTAATCCTCCCATCATGTATGTTCCAATTCAGCTGTTTATCTTATCGCTTCACGTCTTGCTATCCTCGTCAGAGATGTCTTCAAACGTTCTAAAAGGCTGCAAGGACTCAGAAAAGATTAGCTTAGTAAAGATATCGAGTGGAAAGATCGAGTTTTCGTGTGGACCGTTACCATATCGATTTCGATTCGACAACTGCACGGAGAGAGAGTAAGTATATTTTGTTTTGCTTTCAGGAAAAAGCTTTTGTGCCTTGTGAATGCTATTATAACTTCCTTGGTGGTATGGATCGCAGGCATGAAGGCCGTTTGACCTGAAGGAATCATGCCGAACCATCTGAAGGCTATTGATAACTCTTGCCTTTTACGGTAGTCAAACCACATCTGTAGATAAACGTTTTGGGAAACTTCTTGCTCTTCCAATTTTGATAACACCATATTGACATGTTTTTCATTCTAAGCAGACGTTCTACACGTTTTTGGTATATTGCAGAACACATGGCCTTGAAGAGCCGAAAGTTCAGAGCATGCTAGCTAGCAATACTGAGGCCCAGTAGAGTTCCATATCACGTCCAATCTGCCTTTAACCCGATTTACATCGGTCTTTTATCGTACCCTGTTTGCCTCAGGGTGAGGGAATCCAATATGACTCTTGGAGTCCAACAATAGTACTTTACATGTCAGTACTAAAATGTTTGATGGCATTATTCAAAAACATGTAGTACTATCACGAAGTGACCACACGTTTTGATACGCAATGCGAGCTCATAGTAAAAGTTCATGAACATTTTGTTGGAGGTCCCCAGTAGATTGCTGACCGCATGAGAACCATAGACCTCATCTGACAAAACTTTGTCGGACAAAATTTTTGTCACCCCCTGAAAATTTTGTCGATTTTGTCAGACGAATAATTTAGTCCAATTTTTTTTCCTTTTTATGGACTTTTCTGTGCAAAATATGTTAATACACATAGAGCATATAGCAGTTCTCTTTGGTTGTATTTATGTGATTTTGCATCATCGTAGGGTTGCCATCAAGGATTTGATTCAGCTTTTGCTGCAAAGAATAGTTACTCCTTCATGTTTTGGAGGTGAAATTGTTGGCAAAAACCTTTGGTCTTCAGAAAGTAATGAAGTTTCCAGGACCTGATGAAGACATACTTTATGTACAGGAAAACAAATTTTAGATAGGCTAATTTGAAATTTTGTTTCGGACACAAGTTTTAGGCTGACAAGACTATTCGTCGGACACAATTTTCGTCACATTTGAAAAAATTCGTCACTTTTTGGCAATTTCGGCACCTGCCATTCAGAAATCCGCCATTATCGATGATCTGTAAACATGGTGACAATTTTTTTCTTAGCAAATCATGCGCTATATAATTTCAGGAAAAGTCAGGAAACCCCAACGCAAAAGCTGCATTCCTTCAGAAGTTTTATGAAAAAAAACTGATAGGGGACGCGATATCGCCGGTAGAAGTAGGGTTAAAACAAGTCCTATGAATCAGGGAATGAAGCCAGGATTTTTCAAGGCTGCAGCTTTTATTGTTTGTGGAAAATCGACGAGGATTGATATTGGCCTATCGCCCCGCTGCAAATATGGCTAAGAAGGCAGTACCATCATTTGCCAGCCCGCGGATGAGTTTCTGTTTTGAGTTTCAAAAGAAAACTGATTTCTTGATCACATTGCAGGTTTTAAGTAAATTTGCCGCAGAACATTTTAAGAAGCCTTTAGGTTCTGTTTTAAAGAACATGAAAAAGAATTGATAATCTTTCAAATCTTTTTTCTAATTAAAAAAGATGGCTAGAGGTTGGGGCGAATGTATGTATGTGCATATCGGTCACCATCCAGTCCGTCCATCATACATGAAACATGAACATGAATTTTCTCTTTCTCGCAGAACTTCAGAACACGCTTGTAAGAATGGCTTCGCTCTCGTTTCCGTCGAACCAAAAGTTCGTTGTTGTCAAGTAGACAGAACTGGAGTCCGGAACAATAACTTGCTCGGTCCCATGCCTCAAGTTTTATCTGGAGATCTCGGAATTGAGCAGAATGAATTTGTGCAGAAAATTGAGAAAGTTGATGGAAGTTACATGGTAGGTGCGGTTCTCTGGAAGCATGGTAATACTTCTCTCTCAATTATTTTTCTTTGCTACTCTTCTCACATGTATCTCAGAACATCGTTGGTTTTACGTTTCCAAATTTTGCCTTGCTACCTGTCTAACAAGCTGCTTCGTTGCCTTCTTAGAGCTGCAGGTAGAGTTTGAAAGAACTTTCCTCTGATTCCCTTCTTATTCTTATCATTACGAAGGCCGCCAGTTCTAACGGCAATAATTCGTCTACCAAAAGCACTATAAAATGATCTTGAAGGATAGTTCTAAGGAAAGAGAAAAGGAAGGAAAGGTGTCGATTTGCTCTGCCAGGTTTTAAGATACCGTTCCTTATTTAAACGAGTAATATAACAAGGAGAGGGGGGTCTCTATTATATAATATCCATGTGTCTAATATTTTACTTGCGAAAAACGGCTGAAGCTGTCGCTGCGTATTTTTGCTAATCTCAAAAGAATTTACTTGCACATCTTTCGGTGCAAATTTGGTGGTCGTGTGTATGACAAGGGGGTGTCACGTGGCCATTTTCTGACAGGGGGTAATGTCCTATTGTGCTAAATTTTCTGTTTCTGGGCTCTTATTCCACTTCTGTTCCGCCGCTTTCAATGAGCTCTTTTAGAAAATGTCTAATATGAATAAATTCATGCAGCAGGGAGCCCAAAAGACGGGGATAAAACCGAATATTTTGCCCATTGTGGGACTTAAAATTCAAATATCGGAAGTAATGTTTTTTTTTACTAGCGCTGCCATTAACACGCAACATTATC
Source organism: Scolionema suvaense (assembly GCA_027575255.1). NCBI lineage: Eukaryota > Metazoa > Cnidaria > Hydrozoa > Limnomedusae > Olindiidae > Scolionema > Scolionema suvaense. Next base: position 2,523 of record JAOBRC010534343.1, on the reverse strand, counting down.
AGCATCACTTTTTATCAGAAATTTCTATTGCCAAGCGTTTTTCGCCAAATTAAATTTTTTTGTATTGGTTCCTATGGAGAACTATATTGCTGGTCTCCAAAATTCTAATACGTGTAATTTGCAGACCAGAACACCTGCATGACCAAAATTTGGGATTTCTCCCTCATCATGGGCAAAAATAAGTGAACCAAATTTCAAGGCCATAGCTACATTGGAAGTTGGTTTTCCGATGGTTAACCATCCTTGGTTATGTTGGAGTAGCAAAAAAAGGCACGTTATTTTACTCGTTAACCCCTATTTGTGAAGTTGCATCAAGTCGGTGAGTTTTCAGTGAAATGAAGTATGTGTTGATGTTACTGCGACTGATTCCGATGCTAACCCGTCGTCGATTTACTTGCTTCCACTCCTACCTCAACTCCACCAAAACAATTTCTTCTTAGTTTTAGAGCATCTACCTGCCCGGGCAGTCAATCATGACTTGCTGTTACTTTAAAGTCTCTTTCTGATTTTGGCAGACGTTGGATTTAAATTTGCGAAATTTCCTCGAATATTCTCTAAATAAATGTCCGTTATTGACCTCCGTCGAGGATTCAATGATTGGAGATGCAGGATTCAATGATTGGAGATGCAGGAAGAAGGTTCATCGTGTTAAACCTGTGCGTATTTCTATTCTTTCAGATCACGTTGTTGACGTACGACCATGAAGCAACGTGGCGGATGGAATGCCCCGAAGGACAGTTTATCACTAACATGTCCCTCCGAGGTTTCAAACCATACTTCGATGGTGACGTGCAGTGTTCACCTCCTAATGATGGATGGGTCATTGATGCGTGCTTATGGCTGGACCCGTGGGACCAACAGTAGGATAATACAGCTATTCCCATGCTTACTAGTTTTACCTTCCTGCGTATTTCTATCATAAGGTCTAAAACATTAGCCGATGACTCCTTTTTACATAGGTTTGTTGAAAAAAAATTTCGCTGCTGGTCCAATTGAAAACATTTGTCAGAAGACATCGTCTCTAGGAGAGAAGTGAAGAAAACTTTTATGCGTTTTATACTTTTGGGTAGAATCATTCGAAATGTCTGTTCCCATTGAAAGACGTCTTGTCGTTTCTTTTATGAAAATTTCGTGAAGAGTTTTCTCTGTCAGGAAAATTGAAAATATTTACTTAAAGTACCGATAATGCCGAATAGTCTTTGCATAATCTTTCCTGCGATTGCTTTTGTGTTACTCATTCTGTAAAGTACCTAAATTTTGGCGTGGAGAAATTTTGAGGTTAAATTCCTTTTCTTTACCTCCGAAAATTCTCAACCGCGAAAATTAGTGCCCTCCAAATTTATCCACTATCTAATGGCCAAGATTAATTCCATAAACATTATAGTAATGGTTCGAAAACCTTAAAAAATAATGCATTTTATCGAAAACCCGTGAACCAATGTCGACTGTCTCTTATAAGAATAAGTGCAGCACGCTAACATGTTATTTTTACGTGGAAATAACTTCCTAAAAATATATAAAAAGTGTTGAGCCGCGAAAGTTTATTCCCATGAAATGCTTTGTTTTAGGATTGACCGCGAAAATAAATTCCATCCTAATGTCTGAAAAATTTATTCGCAAAAATCTGTACCCTGTGTGTGAAATAACCAACAACCTAGAAACCAACTTAGAAAAGTTGCTGACGTTCCTCAAACATGAAATAGTTCACTATTTATGAGATGGTCCTTATCTCTTCTCATTTAGGATGCGCATGCGCTACCAACGAATTCCTGCTGAAATGGCTTACTGCAAACTTACTCCAGATAAGTCCGGGAAGTTCTCCATAATCGCTGGAATTCAAAAATTGAAGGCGGAAACTCCTCATTTAGGGATGAAATGCTGCAGTCTACGGATGGAGAGAGGAAGATGCGAGATGACTCATGGTTTCTTCCGCGAGAAATTCGAGCGCTCTGCTGACGATTTCATATCTGGGTTCTTTTCTTTTTTCTTCCGTGAGGAGCCGTTCGCAAAGTATGGGGTAAGAATATCAATGAAAAGATGTTTTAAAAGATTGTCAATTTGGTGTGGTCATATATGTAATATATATACAGTTAAAATGGAGATATTTACACGTTAAAATGACGTAGACGGATTGAAAACGCAATGTGTGCTACATGATCGACGTTAGTCTTCAAGGGCGAATGTACAGTGCTAGTCACCGGATATATACAGAAAAAACACACTAATCAAGACATACTATACTTCCTAAATCGTGACAATAAAGCCTAGTTAAATAAGAAAATGCTTCACGGTTCCTTTGTCCGACCTCCCTAAAGTAAAGAAAATTTGATTAAATCTTACCCCGAGGATGTTACCCATTATCTAGGACTGAGTGGTTAATATGCCAAAGAACACACTGAGAAGCATGCCTGTCCCGTTACAGCCTCTCCTAAGGGGGTAAGACTTAACTAGCATACGTAACTAGCATATATTTATAAATAAATAAGGACTGGATTCCATCAGCTTTCAATAATCTTAACTTGA
>JAOBRC010534232.1:0-11331 GCA_027575255.1 Scolionema suvaense | reverse complement strand
AATCATAATTATTACTGATTATGATTAGGCTATCAAGAGCCAAATCGCGAGGGTCTTGAACAAAGGCTAACATCATAATTATCAAATTTCTCTACCAGTTGCCAACATAAGCATACCAAAAGAACAAAGTTAACGAGCGGCAAGTAACAAAGAATCACACAGAATATGCTCGAGCTTCGCTTGCAGTCACACAAGAAGTGAGGACTCAAGAAAGTTGCATAAAAAAAAGGGCGGAAAAGTGCTTGACAAAACAAATGCTTGTTTTGCACAGAGTACAGGCCAGAGAACCATCCGTGAATCAAGCAAATCCTACAATGATAGCTACGTACCTTTTTTCGATAGCAGAAAATGACAATTTTCTGCACCCTCAGAAGTCCTCTGCCAACTGGCAATGTTTTGATTTTTCGTGACGTCCTATCTCGAAAGCAACTCTCGGTCCAGCAATAAAAATATGAAGATTCCAGTTCTCTAACCCTGAAAGTTCGGCGGTCTAAACTGCAGAACGTAAAACACATTGTAGGTGGAGCAATTCGCACTATACTGACTGCTACTTTTCACACATTTTGGCCCTGCTTCGGGCCAGCAGCGACTGCCATTTTGATTCGGTTTTCTCTCCAGCGCAGCCAATTTGATATAACGCGCATGACGACAAAGAGCGCCGCTAAAAAGGCAGAGAACAATAGAAAGAACAATAGGAGGACGGGGGTTATCGAGGAGTTCTACCTCCAGTTATTTAAACCTCCTAGGCAGGAACTAACGTTCGTAGCTCACCAAATTTTGAAGCGGCAACTTCAGCTTGTTTTTTAGCAGGGATGGCTCCATACAATTTCCAACAGTGGTTGGGAGAGAAAAACACAGCATAACGGACCACACTTAAGTCCATTGGGCAATTTGTCGATCATGGCACTTATGCACAAAGCAAAAATTCGCATAGAACCTTCAACCTTTATTGATAACTTGTCTTTCCTTCATAAGTCGCAGAGTAAGCTCTTAGCAACAAATCCAATGAAGAAGTGCATACAGCACTTCACGTTTGACCACAACAGTAAGCAGTGACCGAAAAAGATTCGCGAAGTCTGTGTAACCAGTAAAGATGCAACAAAGAAGAATAAACTGAGTTTGGCAGTCTTTCAGTGTTCCTCCAAGATTGTGAAAATCGACTGAAAACGCTAGTCGGGTTTTAATGTTGCCTCGAAGCAACCCTATGACATATTCTAAAGTTTGTCGAAAATAGATGACCAGAGCAAAAGCATATTTTCGAGGTGGCTAATCTAAAGCAGAATCTGCAATATTGTGTACATATGTAGCAAAGATTCATAAGATGCTGAACTGCCATAAGTCGGGTTTTAGTCATATTCCGAGAGTGAGTTGAACCTATTCCAACCTTTAACTACCATCAAGAAAGCAATTGCACGGTCTAAGAGAAGACTTGATTTACAGAACCTGATTGTCTGCAAGCCATTGGAATGCACATGTTAAACAACCCCCAAGCTGCAGTGGAATGTGCATGTTAATAAAAAACTCCCCATGCTGTAGTGGAACGTACATGTTAAACACCCTCAAGATCTAGTGGAATGTGCATGAGAAATCTCTCTCCCCTCGCAAGCTGTAGTGGAAAGGGCATATTAGATGATTTGCAAGCCACAGAAAGGTGCCTTGTAGATGGCATGCGCAAGCTATTGAAATGAGCATGTTAGATGACTAGCAAGCCAAAGGATTGTGTGTGTTCCAGATGAAAACTGGGACCTACTAGAGTGTGTGCGCTAAATGACACTCGCAAAATACCTACTGTAAGTGAACATACAGAAAAAAGCAACTTGTCCTATCCATGCTCGCTAGAAGATCCTATAAATATGACACAATACAACAGATCTGCATACCATCTATTGCTTTCAACTGCATCACTCTACACACAATAGGATCCCTCCACCTTTAAGGGGAACAATGGTCAAAAAGGAAATTTTAGCAGATGATAGAGCACAACAAAATGTGAGATTTCCCATCAACATCACAAGAAAAGCTTGCTTAGTTTTGGAGATATTCGCTCTCAAAGCCTAGCTGCTACCATCTTGATTTTTCCAACCATTCATGATGTCATTGGAGTCTGTCGCTAAACATTGCTATTTCCTTAGTCTACACAAATGCTTATGTTATGTTCTTTCATGGATCTTAAACATATTGCATAGCTTTAACATGAAATGAATGAGACAAACCTTTACAATAGTTCAAAGTTGAGCATGTCAGAAACAAAGTGTAAATAATTTGAGTTGATAACAGTGACATTATGCATAACTAGCGGCAAGACAGCAGCTAGTGTTGAGCACTGGACTTTGGAACATATTTTTGCTCATTGTTCTCCTGTAATCACGAGATGAACTTTGGACGAGTAGAGTACAGAATGCAGATCAAATAGATCATTGCCTCATCTTTCATAAAGTTTTCAAGACATACAATAAAAAATATGTTCAACATTTCAGAGAAAAATATACCTTTTGGGTGTTCTCTACATAAAGCTTGATAACCTCTTCTGCAGCTTCATTATTTGGGTGGGCAAGACATCCAGGAAATATTGTATCCGGCGTAGTACTGAATAAAAGAAATCTATTATTAGTTCCACTTATCAAAAACGATATGCAGTATCAAGAATATCCTATAATTTTTTCAATTTTTATGAAGATTTAAACTTTATTTGCTAAAAATCTGTGACTAAATCAAACACAGAAGATGCCAATACCATTCAGGAAGACGTTTCAAGATCATTCATATTACGCACAACATGTGCTTTAAAACATACCTGTTAAGGTTGAAGTTGTATGTCCAAAAGTAGCTATAGCCTGCTCACTTTGGCCTGCTAATGCAATTTTCTATACCAATGCAATTAAAAAAGCTAAGGCCTGGTCTAATGCTGCCACCTGCGATAAACAAATTAAAATCTAGATGAGCATTGCAGCTGTTCCTATGCTTTGCAGCATAATTAACATCAGTGTTTTTGTTCTGTTTTCGGGAGATCTTGCTAATTTCTTAACTCTTTCACTCCCAAGCACCCGCAGAGCGGATGCTCAAATACCCATCAAATTTCCCGAGAACAAAAAACCAGATTTTGAAAGTATGTATTTTTCCAGCTGCAGCACCTAAATGGATGCATCTGAAGGAATGAAACTGTTTTTCTTTTAAACTTGGATACTGTACTTCTGCGAAAAAGTTCCAGAAGAAAACCAAATTAACTTCAAAAATTCTTGGGGCAAGAAAAGTGAGGCCTTTTCACAAGTAATAATGAAAATTTTTTCTCAGATTTTTCTCAATTTTTTCGAGCGCAAGCAACAGATCACCATGAAACAACCTAAAAAACATTGTATGGCACATAGACAGTAAGTGCATAACAGCGCCAGTTCTAGAAATAAATACAAGCCATTTAAATTTCTCAAATAAAGTCCAAAATTAGCCAAAAACCCCTACGGAGATAATTATGCCATTTCTCGACAGCAGGCGGCATTTCTCGATGCGGTTTTCGGTGCCAGTTGCGTAGATGTCTTAAGATTCCATACACCAGATGGAGAATGCTCTGCAACACAGTTATTGCTGAGATTATTGCGTCTGACTGTACCACCCGCTCTGCGGGTGCTTGTGAGTCTAAAGGAAACTCTCCAGAGTGAAAGGGTTAAATAGGTGCATGACATTATGCTTATGTTAGCAGACCTGCAAACGAGTGAAGTGCGCTAGGTCTGGAAGCACACTAAGATTATCTGATATCTTACTTACCACAACCAGCTGCAAGGTAGGAGCAGAGTTGCTTTCTACATTTTAAAAGTGACCCGGATGACAAGATTATGGCAGATCTGTTTTCGCTATGTTGGTAAGCTCAGGCTTGCCACATGGCTTACAGTCTATCCAGTATGTAGGAAAGTGTTTGTTATTTTTTTGGTAGGGGAGAGCAGCAGAAAATGTAGATTTCTATCAAATCAATAATGATCCAATACTCCAATTAGTTGTTGTATGGCTACGGTGAATGTTCGTCATGAACGCCACATGGCTCTAACTCACAAAAAATCTCTGCGGTCGTGAATGTTGCTATGTAGTATTGATGCAAACAGTAGACGTAATCAGTTTTTTGGCTGAGTTGCAAATGCCAGCATGACATTTAGTGATGACTATTCCTAGTAAATACAGAGTATTGGTAGGCTGCCAGCTCATACAGGCATGAGCACCAACTTTGGGTAAAACTGCCGAACATAGGTTATATGTATGTTTCGAGGCAGCTTAGCTAAGGAAAGGCAACTGGGGCTTCGGAGCTTTTCTAGCCACCCTAACGGGTCGATGGCAGAGCCGTGGAAGCTTTGGGCTTCTGGAGAATTTTATGCTTGCAAATGGTCTAAAATGAATTAGAACTTATTTGGAGATCAACACATAGACAGAGAATTAAGCCTTAAGCCACTGATTCTCGTTCAGGAAACACCAATGCTGCCTACTATGGTACTATATTATGAGTCGTTTTCAAGGATAGTGTCATTAGAATGTGATCTAAGCTTGAAACATCAAAAGATTGGCAGACAAAAGGAGAAGCATCACAAAAATCACTCACTAGCCAAAACACTGTGAGCAAAAGAAATGCTGGATTATCTATTGAAATCAAGGAAAGAACTGTCAAATGTCCATGTAAGCGCAAAGCTTCAGACAAAAATCAGTAGAACTGTAGAACCTCGCTTGAAATGTGAGGCAGCCAAAAGTCCAAGAGGAGGATGCTATGTAAAAAATATTATTGAAAGATGCTGCAAAATAAATTTCCGTACAGATCATGGGAGAGCATATGCCGGAACAGCTAAGTGTACAAAGTAACGAAAAAAAATTGCCCGAAAGCATGAAAGGTCTAAGCCAAGATTTCTATATTCTTGTTTTGTGTGTGCTATTTTCGAATTACTAAAAAGCTCTCTCTAAGATTTCCAGGCATTCTACCTATTTCAAGATCGATTTTGGTGCATCGTCGAGGTTCATCTGAGAGGCAAGGTAACAAGCTGCATCGACACCACCACGGAAGATGACAAATCCACAGATGGTTGCAATCTGGTAAGGACAAGGACTGATGTGGGAGCGTAGCAGGATATTATTCGATGAAGTCATTTGAGACTTGAAATTTATGTAAATCTGACTGATAACTGCTGATGTTTTCCATCGCCGGTTCATTCTTTCATTCACTTATTTCATGCCACTAACCGAGGGTTTATGGATAGTGAAAAAAACATGAAGGCCTTCAACTAATCATCAGCGTTCTTTGCCATATCTTACGACTCTGTCTTGATTAACGACATATTATAACAGGCAGCTAAACCACAACAGTGGATTCTACATTAACTCACAACACTAAGTAACAGTTAAAGGAACCTGCTAAGTGATAAACAAACCACAGTGGAGCAGGAGGGGTACATATTCACCAAGAACTATCAAGCAGAGGGAATACAAAGTGCAGATGACATTTGATAAAAGAATAAGCGAAGATTCCACAGTTTCTTATGCCACCAGCAGTTTGAAAATTGTATCCGCCTGGCATGAAAATTTTCTCCCTCTATCCACAGAAATCCAGAAAATGTCCATGCCTGGCTACTAGCAAACATGTACTATAGCAGCATCTCCCCACAGTTAGAACTGTACTAACATTAGAGCAAATATCATCAACATTAATATGAGAAAATTTTATCTTCCAGGTCAAGGGAATGATTAGTGCAAATCTACACCGACTTTCAAAGATATAGAAAATACTCATGTACATATAAGCAACGAAGACTCACTTTCCAGGTGCAAACAACCGGCACATATCAACAGCAACATCATTACGATGTTTGCGAAGACGAGGTAGCACTTCATAAATAGTGTCAAGTACACAACCTGAATGGCTCATGGGAGCAACGAGATCCAAAGTACGGTCAATCAGAACGACTGATGCAGACGATGTTGCTGTCTACAAGAGATACAGAAGATCTTGATGCCTTAATAAGGAGAAAGCAGCTGAAAGCACAATACAAAAAGATCTATCATCAGAGCACAACACGAGAAAGAGCGATAGCATGTCTCATGGGAAATATTAACCTACCTATATCTTCACAAAAATAGAGAGAAACATTATAACACAAGTTGAATCCTGAGCAAGGCAAGAGTGGACTAATCAAGCAGGATCAATCTAGCCTGCTCCTAGACCTAGATTACTTCTCCCATTTGCTAGATCTACAAACAAGGGGCGTTATGTTACACAGCTTGGTAAAAAATTAGCAAGATCTCATGAAAACAAAAACAAAGGCACTGCTGCTAATTATGCTAGGTATCACAGAAACAACTGGAATGTGCGCTAAGATTCAAATTTGTTTATATCAGTCTGCGCAGTATGAAAGCAGGTGGCAGAGCTATCTGCTGAATGCAGTGATGAATTCACACTGACGTGGCAAACTGCATAAGCGTACTGATGAAGTGAGCAGACTGCGAGAGAAACCAACTTTCACAAGGAGTCTGCGTGCAGGCTAGAACAATCACCAGAGAGAAAACACCGCTCTTACCCTTTCTGCAGGGTAGAAATTACTAGCCGATGACATACACAGACAAGAAACCAATAAAAAAAACAAATGAATAAGATACATAAGGAACCTCCGCAGATCATTTCACAAAACACAAGAAAATAAACAAATGATTGAATGGACTGAGTGTGAGACCCAACTCCCTTGCCAGCATGCAATGAATGCCTGAATGCCGGAACTTGAGACTCCGGCTTAAATAGTTGCTTCTAACTCATAAAGAGTCCACAAAACAATCAAGACAACTTTTCCTCTACCCATGTGAGTGCAATATCGAGTGAAGCAACTAGTATTTTATGGCTGTCGCAAGCTTTTCCTTTTATGGCGTTCGCTTTTATGAATATCTCTGCGGGTCGCATATTTCTCTTCAGGAAACCTATCCAGCAAATTATTTGCGATGAATATCTGAGCTACCTGTCAAATAAAATGAATTCTGCTGAAACATTTAACCCCCGACAATTTTCTCATGCACACTTGCATCCTTATGATAACAATAGGAAACCATCAAGTGTTGATGAGGCTCAGGCATCTAAAGAATAGAGTACCAGATTTCATCCCAACCAAAAATATCTGGCTGCTGTATGGAGAAATATAGTGGCATTATGCCGAAAAATATTAGTCTCTTCGTGGGTCTATCAGTCAGACTGCAGTTTGTAGCAAATGAGAGTTGCTGCGTGGTGAATAAGCTGTGATCTTAAAACGTTGAATCCCAGATACGAGAAAACCCGATTTTGGCGTCATATTTAGGGTCTCATCTTTAGATGCAAATTTGAGCATGTTCCCAGTCAATAAGGCAGATCAAACCATGTGCGCTGCACTCAGCGCTAAAAACTGATGAAAAATCGCCAAAAACTTTGCCCAAGTAGCTAATCGACTGTGTCGATCAGCTGCACTGAAACTGGTGCAAATTTTCTTTTTTTTCAAGAGAAAAGCGCATTTTGGCAGATGGTCTGGGCGTGAACGTGATAACCATATTTTACACACGCATAGCAGTCAGCACAATCCAGACTATCTATCAACTTTGAAGTTGGAAAGGACAAACACTCAGCTACAGAATACACTCAGACAATCATAGGAACACACACAAATAAAAAAACAAACACAGCAAACAAAACGAAAAAGCAAAAAACAACAACAAAAACATTACAAAAAATTTGCAGGCCTCGTTATAACGGCCCGACACTCGACAAATATCGGGCAGTTTCGCTGATTTGTCGGGCAGCTTTCAGGTGCTCACGACAAAATGTCGGGAGGGTTGAATGTTCCGAGTGTATGAAAATAATTAGAGAAGCAGTGATTTGGTTGATGTCTGCGGTACGATCTCTCCCTATGAACGCCATCTCCGAACTATTCTGTTCTGTTCCCCATTCACTCGTTCCTTCTCCACCGCATCTTAGACTTGCGTGACAATCAGATTGCCTGATACACCAGGATGCCTCTACATTGCTCATTCCCTAGTGTATGACCTATGTACTCTCTGATGATGTCTGCTGTGATTGCTATATTTCTGAGATATTTCTGATATGGTATTTCTGACCAACATCGAGCAGGTGGACCTCTGTGAATAAGAGAGGATTGAAATTGCTTGTATAAGGAGTTAAATTTATCAACCTAGCAAAAGTTTCTCCGAATAAAGTAGATTTGTTATGTCACAGATGTGGAAGGGCCATCCAATCTGTTCTTCCAGCACATGTATTCAATCACAGATAGAACTGGCAGTGATGCCCCCACATTGCAAGCATCCCACGACAGTACACGGCAAATATGCTATTTTCGATGCAAAATTTATCAGATTATATTCGTGTGGTAGCGTATTTCAAGAGAAGACTATTCGTGAGAAAATAGCGTTTTAGTCCAAAATACTTTGTCTCAACCAGCAAAACATTAACCTCCAGCATCACCATTGCAAGCAAGCAAATGTATAGCTATAAATCTTACGATAATAGTATTTCAGGTTTAGGGTGTCTGCTCATGTTTGCTTGTATTTTTGCAGTTTTCATCCTAGTGAGTTGTTTGAAAAAAAAGTACTGAGTAATTCTAACTATTTCTGATAAAGCAAAAAATATAATCCATTCATGTATACCAACAGCCATACAAGACGCGACTTACCAGGTCAACAAGAAATTTGCGGCTTCCGGCATTTTAGCACATACGGGACCTCAGTTGAAATGCATTGGTAAATGGTACCAGAGCTACCAGGCATTGCCGAAGCTGAAAGACTTCAAGCACTACCACGCTCTATGTAGACCTAGGTTTTTAATATGGAAGATATTTTGGACTTTTATAAAGGCTAGGCAGCCAGAGACCTTTTGTATCTGGAACTTCGTCGTAAGTAGTTATCACGTAAATCAATAACTCATAATCTACGGAGTTGAAGAGATTATGAGTTATTGCGTAAATGAATTTGTCGGGTGGTCGCCCGTCACGGTGACAACTCTATAACCTCAGCTGCTATTTTGTCGGGTACCTGGAGAAAGTTATATTGAGGCCTGAATTTGTAAGCAAAAACAAACAAACACTCCAATCAAGACATGCCATATTGATGTTTCTACGGTTGCCCTATTATGTTTCCATGGTTCCACTACTACATGTCTCTACAATTCCACTACTGTATGTTTCTATGGCTCCAATACAGTATATTTCTACAATTCCACTGTGACTGTTTCTGCCGTTCCACTACTGTATGTTTCTGCATAAATCAGGTTCTATTCTACAAGCAAAAAGGGTCGAATATCGGACGCTGTCCTTCTCTACATTTTCTTTTGAACACAAAATGTCCTTTCCTACGGGTTTTGGATGCTGCCTTCAAATTCTAGAATAGGCTCTGAAGTTAATACAACAATGCATCTTCCCAACACAAAAACTAACAAATTGCCTGTAGATGTGGACAAGAATATCAAGAACATTTCAGGATTAATGACATACTTCTCAAACAAACAAGAACAGAATAACTAACTAAACCTCTTGTGGAAATTCACTAACATAAAATTATCAACACCCAAAATTAAAAACTGCATTGAAAACATATCTTTGCCCCCCTAAATTTACCCTTACTTTCATTGACAATAAATCGAAGCGATAGAATGAGTGCTGAAGGAACAAAATAAAGCAGAAGATGCGAATGTGAACACTATGGTTGAACATGCGCATGCGAACACTATCGTTGAATGACCAAGTGGAAAAAAACGTATGGGAATTGCGTGAAAGGTGTGTGAAAATTTCCCAATGTCTCCTGCAAAACCAATTAAAACAAGCTCCTTCATAATTTTCTTTTCAGCAATACAGACTTCAACTGTGGACACATGGTCAGTATTGATGACAGAAATTGTCTCTATGATTTAGGTGACAATTGATCAACGCAGCATGACATGTTATTATTTTGAACAAATTTGCATAACTGATAATGTGAGCATATTAAGCATTTCGAATGCCAACCATTGATCCAAACGAAATGAGTGGTCAACCAGCTTTGTCTAATGAGCAGACTCGAAAATATTGATATTTGAAGAAAATCATCAAAACCTAAAGATATCATGAGAAAAAATGCTGATGTCAGCAAATCACGTCACATGGCGAACCTATTTCTAGTATTTTCACAAAGCACATAATCGAAATAACAAACTATACAGAGCCAGTGTCGCTAATAGCAGTCATGATTTTACAGGGTTCTACGAAGGTAATTTTACCCCCTTCCCTAAATGAAATACGAAAGCTGTCCAATTCCTAATAAAACAAGGTGTACTGAAATTATGCTGGTCTTTAAGGCAAGTTTCCACAGAGCAAAATGTTCTGCGCGTATGATTTTTGACCGAGCATGCGCATTACAAGTAAGTAATCAATTTTGAGCATAATTCCGTTTCTACCAGAAATTTGAAGTCTATTCAACATTCTGGCGGCATCTGAGTTTCAACGAAATTTCAGTTCAAGCAGAATGCAAGGAACAAATATTCTGCCCCGAAAATTCTGCTGCGTGGAAATGCACCTTCAGTGGAGGCTGGGTACCACACTGTACTAACAGAAACAGGTACATTGTTGGTGGTTGGACGGCTGGCTAATATACTGAAAATAAATTATGCTGATGTAGATAATAAGTTTCATGCAGGAGAACGGGAGCTCGAAGAAAACGATGCGCACCCTTTCACTCGCATCTATGGAAAGCGTCACCATATTCCTATACGGCACCAACTAGCTGAGCTAAAGTCATGGTGTGGCCATGTGTATATGGTTACTCCACCTAATACATATGGTATTAAAAGGAGGACATAATAGCTATTATAGTGTATGATTTTAACAGCAATTTCAGATTTCGCGTAGCATCCTGGAATCAATCAAGTTGAAGTATAGCGTCCTGCATGGTGTCAACCCCCCCTAGAAAATCAGTCCCCACCCCTTTCCTGGCAACCCCCCCAATCCCTTTTCGGACCTACCCCCTCAGTAACAGCTATATTTCCCAACCGCCTGGAAAAATTAGCGTTTTTACTATTAGCCTGCACTTTTCACCTGCTGGTCATCCATTTTCGGGCTACATGACAAGGCAGCTGTGACTAAATGGGTGTTCCTAATGTCGTTGTATGCTTGTTGTGGTTCCTCAACCTAAAATTACCAGCCAGTATGTAATACTGCAGACATTAAAGGATAGTTGATGCGAAGTTATGCACACTGAGCTGAACTCGATTTCCAAAATCTGTCAAACCCCCCGCCCCCCCTGAAAAACTTACCTTGCCCTTTCCAGGCAACCCCCCCCTAAATATCGAAATTTTTCCTACCCCCCTCTATC
>JAOBRC010534231.1:0-18469 GCA_027575255.1 Scolionema suvaense | reverse complement strand
GAATAAAATTCCTCAAAGATATTCAAACCAGAATAACTTTATCTTATTCGAATCTGACTAGCAGCAGGTAATTCTGACTTATTCAGACTAAAGTGATGCCTCACAGCAGCACTTTGGCATCTTTGAAGTTATTCTGAAATTCTTATCGATATTCGATCTCCAGATTTGTCGATCGCACTAGAATAACTCGGAGTGACTTTTCACTTTTGTTGTGAGTAGTAAACATTCTGAGATATTCCAGTTAGCGTAGTGCTACCGTGACCTTACTCCAATGAAATCGTTTTTAGACGTTACAACAACATATGCAGCTAATGATGAGCAACAGAGTGACTCCCTAAAAGATTGATTTTAAAAATTTCTCCAAAAACCCTAATGACTTAAATGAGCTTTCCTTTAGTTATCAATGACTCTACACCAGTTGGCCCTTGAAGTTGTTCTTTATTTCTGTTTATTATGATTGAGCTGTTTCTAAAGCTTTGATATGGTTAATAAGGAGTCAACGTGGGAGTGCAAGGTGTGATGGAGAGTGTGTGTAAAATCCAATATGCGTGGGAGTGTGTTGATATTTTTTTTCTCGAATTTTCAATGCATGTGAATAGGCAGTCAATTTTTTTATAGTTTGTTGCTGGTGCAGGCACTTCATCTGTGTTTACTGAGTATTGGCACCATGAAGCATGTTCTACGTTACTTCGAGGTCACACGTCATGGTGCACAGGTGTTTTATCTGCTTTTAACCAATAAAGTTTGAATCATGTTTTTGGAGTGATATTTGTAGTTGGTAGTTAATTGTTGTGTGATCGTCTTTGGGGAGTTTCAAAATGTTGCACTATGTAGCTGTCCTGGTCATCAATTCGTCTTGTGAAAAGGGGAGTAGCGCAGGCTTGCCTGTTCTCCTCTGAGTGATATCGCTCCACCATATATCAGCATTTGTTCTTACGTCATGCAATGCACCTCAGTGTTACGTGATTTCTTCTCATCGGATTGAAATCGCTCTATATTGTTTTTGCGAACATAAGTTCTCAGAAGGATAGTCCACCATTTTAAGGTAATTCCAGAAATCGTAGAGCCTATTCTGACTGAGCGAGACATGAACCTGGGTCCATCGCAGCGCTCCAGGTTCATGTCTTGCTCTATGCAATGATGTTAGCCAAATCACATATCATCAGTGTTGTAGCTCTGTAAATCATCACTGGTCACAGCGACAGAGACATGCTTAGTTGATTATTTTACAGAGATCTGGAAAGTAGACTGAAAAAGAGATGCAACTCACTAAGAATGTCTATGCTAGGTTGATACGCAGGACTAATCTCTACTCTGAGGCCCCAATGTATTATCCTATTGAGGGCAGTGGGATAGCAGTCTGCTTTCCATCAAAGCAGCACAGGTTCAGATCTAAGCAGTCCTGGTAGTCAAAGTCACACTTTCATCAGTGCCATAAGCTCTGCCAGTCGACAGTGACGTAGATGCAGTAGGTTGACTATGTTGCTGGGGATCTGAGTAGCAGACTGGAATAGAGATGTGACACAGTATGTAGGTTTAAGCTAAGCTAGCAGGCATGACTGACCTCAACTCTGAGGCCCAAACTCATTGTACTACAGTATATATGGCAGTAGGTTGGTAATGTGCATTCCATCACAGCGACCTGGGCTCAAATCTTGCTCAAAGCAATCCTGCCAGCCAAAATCAGTGTTGTGACTGATCCAAAGCTTTATCTTGTATTATCGTGATTGAATGGTAAACAGATGAATCCTTTTCTGTATTCTATGTCATTTGATAAAAAACTGTTTTGTGATGTTTATGGTCCTATTTTTACAGTTAATCTCTTGCAGTCGGTTGTCTAGGTGGTTATGTTTTCAAGTAAAGAATATATTGAGGAGAAAGCAGTTAAAAGTGGGCGTGGCCGATTTCAACACTTACAAGCATTGGTTACAGAATTTCAGGATACAGACAAATTAGGTGTGTGTTTACTTCTCTTGTTTCATATACTCTTGTTATTTTAAAAGTATAATCAGATAGGATTGTAGGATAGGAAAAGCAATATGCAAAAATCTGACATGAAAAAAGTGTTGGAAGTATTTCTGGGAAACCTTTTTTACTAAAACCAAGAAATGTCCAGTAACAGACACTGCTTAGTCCTTTGGTGTACTTGTTGCATAATAAAGTATGTAAGTAGGCAAATACTATAGAAAGAAGTGCAGAGGTGATAGATTAGCACTCCGCGAAGGATACTGTACTGGTGCAAAAGAACATGGGAAGGGACGAAATTATAATGCACTGAAGTTATACTGGAGTTATGAGCAAATCACAAAGTTCATTGAGCCTGGCTAGAACGTCACAGTAAGTTCATGACAAATAAGCAGTTTGCATTGTCAGTCAAAATTTACAAGGACTTTTTTGATATTATTAATTTGAAAAAATGTAATACTTCACTTGTCAATGTCAGTCTTGATGAAAGTTCAGGTCACAGTTTTATTTGTCTCTGCATAATAGGTATTTAGAATTTAAACTTTTAAATGAACTCATGAAATATCATGCATGTCTGCGTTGAAGAAGAACTGGTTCAATACAAATCTGTACTGTTTTATGACACATAATGAAGCTACTCACTTGTTATGGTTTTCCAAGTAGTCAGTTATGCAGTAGAGGAAGTTTGGAGTATAGTATAAAAACATCTTTTGGAAAAGTTAGAAACCAAATGTATGTTTACTGATTCTTTCAGATCACAAGTACCAAGTCCTTGCTAACTTAG
The DNA here is from genome assembly GCA_027575255.1 of Scolionema suvaense. NCBI lineage: Eukaryota > Metazoa > Cnidaria > Hydrozoa > Limnomedusae > Olindiidae > Scolionema > Scolionema suvaense. The sequence goes on along the minus strand of JAOBRC010534231.1, from coordinate 15,720 downwards.
CAAATTTTGCATATGATCCGATTAATTATGATCATCTGCGGAAGCTGAATGTTGTAGATCTCTTCATAGGTATGTGTGTTTGCATATTTATTGACAATGTTGTGTTGTGCTGCCAATTGATATAGAATCTAATGACAGAATCATCACTAAAGCATGATCACTTCTCTCTAAGCACTGTCATCGCTGGTGGATTAACTCTCCTTTGATGTACTAATAAAGTGCATCCTGAGAAATATTGAACTTGCCAATTCATATATTGCTGCTTATGTTGGTGCTTAGTTGACCTATTATATTATTCTATATTGGAAGACCCTGCATTTTAAACCCTGCTCTTCTCAGCAGAAAAAGATGTCTAGCTGTCCGAAGTCTTTGTATGGGCCGTGTACTGTTTTTATATAATCAGCTTGGAAAAATTTATGCTTCTGACGTAATTTTCTTGTTCTTTGTTTAACTCCGGAACATTACAAGTTACAGGTTACTAGCTCAGCATTCTATAGTGTTACACATGTTGGCTGTATTAGTGGCGTTTTTAAAAGCAATAGTAAACATTCTTAATTCTACTTATTGACGCCTCTTTTCTTCAAAGTCAATGTACTCATGATTGTTTGTTCGTGTATTTTGTATCCATTCATAACATAGCTTGTTTGCAAAGCCTGGCATGAGACCTGCTCTGCACATTACTGGTTTGGGTGTACGTCACAAACTGGTAGCTCCTGTGTTTGTGTATCTCCTGTCTGAGTAGAGCTGCATGTTTTAGAACCTCTCTGTGACTCTCTTCTGCGTCCGCCCGAATGTTTTCTATATTTGTTTTGCAGGCATATTTCACTTCTCATGCTCAGTTCGCCTTTAAGTTTTCCCTTATCACATCTTCTTGCTTGTCACTATGTGCTATTTTCCAGTCCAGGAGTTCCAGTCTGTCTTGTTCTTCCATTGTTTGTCTCATTTTCCTGTCCTCATGATAGCCTGGGTTTGTTTTTCTCTGTAAAAAGATTTATTATGTTTACCATCTTGCAAAGGATCGTAAAAAGATTACCTCCTGCACCAAGCTCCTGAGCAGGAAGTTATGTTGACGTTAACTTTTTTATGAGTAATTTTTCAGCTTGTGCAGAAAACGGCGACTGAATTTTCTGTTGTTTCCCACTTCACCTCAATCGATCACAAAAGATGCTTACCTACAGCTTGCTGTACTAGCTTGATCTAATTATGTAAAATACGATCGAGTTGTATCAGACTCTTCCAACAAACTTATGGACCAGTAATGGAAATAATTGAAATTTGGAAAACAATATGCAGGAGAGAGATCAGTAGTAAATGCTGCAAAGATCCAGTCACACTAGTGAAGCCGTTGGAAAGTGATAAAAAATTTTCACGAGAAACAGGTAAATATATCTCTCCCCCCTCTTAGTAGGGTTTTCTGACTATTGAAGAACTAATATATCTGGAAACAAATTGATATTCTTGCAGATTCAGATTTACTTTGCTCACGTGCATTTTGATGTGTTACTTTGGCCAGCTGGATCATGCAAGAGTGAGTCCTGCTTTTAGGGCAATAGGTTGATATCTGTATTCTATTGAAGCTGTCTGGGTTGGATCTTATTAAGGTGCTCTTATAATTATTTCAGATATGCTCACTGAAGAAGATGAGAAGCTAGTTGAATTCGGTATCGCTGGTCTGTGCAATCTTTGTCTAGGTATGCTATTAGTGTCATGCTATGTCGTGTTATGTAGTATGATGTCGTGTTATGTAGAATGATGTTATCACTCTAATAAGAACATGATTCACCCTGATTACAATGAATTGAAAAATTTTCAACGAAAGATAATTGAAGCGGAGACAAAGGAAAAAAAACAATAGGCATCTGATGCATTGATCTCTATACGAAATGCAAATGTGAGCATATCAGAATGGAATGTTGTGCGGGATATTCATTTCACACACTGGCACAAACATTTAACATTGCATTAACATCCAAAAATTTTTGGACGTATATATTTCAAGCTAATAAGTTTTGGACGTATTTGGATTTTGACCAATCAGCATCAATTTTCTATGTAATCAAAAATTTTGGACATTTTCACTTGTATCCGAGTTAAAATCATCTAAAATTTAGCAGTGAAAGTGCAACTGAGTTAGTCAGTTGGGGCTTGTCATTGTATGCCATGAGATGCTAATTCTGGAAATTTTGTCTGCTGGTAGTATAAATTGTAGTAACATGAAGAGTGTTAGCGTCATGATCATGGCTTAAGTTACTACGTTTCATTGAATAAAATTCTCAAGATTCCATCTCTGAATAATCAGATGGAGACTTTTATTAGATAGCCGACACAATATCAAAAAGATCTACTCAAACATGAGTAAAGCAGAAGACTTAAGCAGGAAATGTGCATCTTCAACACACCATCATGTGCAAAGTGGCAAAGACAGTCACTGATATCTCCAAGTTGCGCTTACATGTATGTGAGCTTAAATCACTTGGACCAAGCCTTATCTGAGTCAAAACTATCAACTGATTTTATGATGAGTATGAGAGACTTCTTTAGCTGAAGAGCAAAACTAATTGACCATATCTTCGTTTTAGACATTGATCATCAGCAAATTTGAGCGCAGTATATCTACTGTTTTCCAAATAATTCGTTGACAGAGCATTTGCTATTGTAGCACCGGTTGACGAAGTGAAGGTCTTCTCGACATGTAGATTCATTCTCTGCTCATCGCTTCACTATCACTCAGTGCTAGCAGGTTCTACTGAGCACCTCCCTATCCATCTTAGCCTTTAGGGATTTCGCACTTACCAGTAGCAGCCGGTGGGATTTGAACCCTCGGCCTTGTGTGCACAAGGCGACCGCGCTACCACTGAGCCAGCCAATATCCACCCTAACCTTTAGGGCTCTGTAGTGGGTTAGTGGCAGCGCTTTGCAGGCGAGTCAGCCTGTTTTGTTAGTATGTTAGTTGAGATGATCCACAATCCTCGGTTTAACCTTATTACATAGCTCCAGCTTCCAAGCATAATGCTTTTCCATTGTATGTATCAAGCCTTGTGTAATTAAGTCTATCTAAAGCTCTGCAGGATTGATGGGTCTAGACATGCTCACTGAAAGTCTCCAAATCCCTTAGTTTGATCAGAGCATGATCGTGAGGTTGCTTAATCTGTCTCTCATAAGATTGTTTGTTTGATATCAAAGATATCATTCATAAAGAAGGGAAAATCTGCAGAGAAAGGGTAGAATAAAAATTATTTCGATTGGCATGTACCAGTAACAGTATCATTATTGTGAAAAATTATGTTTTGGTTCTCATTCTCAAGTCTGCTTACTGATTCTGTGTTTCAGGAAGTTTTCCTTGTTTTTGTTATCGCAGATAAAGTGAACAAGGAGTACATTCTGGAAAATGATGGTGTGGAAAATGTGATTGGATGTCTTTCAAGGTAATATTTTGTAGCTAAGCACGGCTTATCTGATACTTTTTGTATGCTGTGGTGTTAGCTACAAGTGAAAATAACCTGCCTGCCTTTTGTGTATGAGCTTATTGATTGTATATGTGCGCTGTATTCAAATCTCAACTGTTCAGTGTTATTTGTTCTTCCGCATATGATGATAATGTCTTGTAAACTGTCAAAATGTCGCATTTTAAACTTCAATGTATTTGTGTGGTCCCTACTGTAAGATGTTATTTTATTTATTATTTGTGCACTTACACATGGTGCAATGGCTTAACAATCAAGTAACGAATGGCTGGTTCGTGTGTTCTAGAATGCAAGTTTTTATGCTTGTAAAAACAAATTCCTGCTATAAAGGAACTAATCGAATCAGGCTGATCATAAGAGCAGCACATTATGCCTATTAGTATTGTAATGAACCTGTGGACACAATCTAACATACATAAGGTAGCACCGGAATTGGCCAGCAGTCAACTGTATAGCCCGCAGGGCGGCACTTAGCAGCCAGGTTGGGCTGCCTTTGACGGCACCACTCAGTTATCGTCCTCAAGTGCCTACTACTTGTTGAAGATCTTCTTTAATCATGCTCCATCACATGAGAGCAAGCTGACATCTGGAGTTCTGACCAAATTTTTTGTGTAATGTTCATATAATTGCCTGTGTGAATGGCCACTTCTCAATCGAAATCTACCGCACACATACTTCCCTTGAGTAAGGAGACTATGTTATTGAAGCGTTATCAGCCAAAACCTCCAGTGTGATTCATACACTAGTTTGAAAATTTATGGTGTCCATGATGAGGTGTTTGTTGGCTCAATGTTTCTTGTAATTTGAAGATAGCGCCAAAGTTGCTGGTGTAAAGGCTGATGTATAGTTAGCAAAACAAATGAACATAAATATGAATCTTGGCGCAGATTCCAGCTATTGTTACAATACATAGCATAATTGGTAGCTGTGCTTTTGTCTTGTTCTCGTGAGGTCATGCTAATTTTTTATCAAGCTGCATAACATTAGCCCCCAATGTTAGCAGACCTAGATAACTTTGGAAGTGTGCTAGGTCTGGGAGCAGGCTAAGGTATGATGAAAGATGCCATGCTTGATGACCATGCATATACTTGTAAATAATTCTAGCCTGTGTGTACAGTAACCATTACCTTATCTGCATTTGCTACTAACTATTGGAACAGTGACTTTGCTTCTGTATGCCGCGTCATCCATGCAGCAAAAACCCGATTTGCTTGTCCTAATAATGCCAATAAATCTAGATCAGAGTTGTGTAGCAAGCGTATTTTGATTTGCCCTACAATAGTTTTTTTTTGCTTTGATTACTTCATGCTTTAGTACTGAGCAGGAATGAACATTCAAACGTCGAATAGGCCCGTCAAGGTCACAAGTAGTTGGCATTACGTTCCTTAGGTTCTAGGTGAACTCATATGCATACACATTATGCTGTGCCAATGACTGAATGCTTCTTGTGAAAACGTAAATATTTAGCTACTGATTTCAGTCAGTAAATTGAGGTGAAAATTGGTGGTACAATTCACGTGCTTTTCTTAGGAGAATGACTGGTTTTGAATGGGTATTAGACAGCTTCAGTTTTGCAAAGACACTTCGGTGACATTGAGCTCACCAAGCAATACCAAAATCCTGGTTAGAGTGATGGTATGTTCTAAAAGTGTTATCCCTGCAGTTGTTGGGTTTGTTGGTATGGTATCAAGATTCCCGGAATGATTCTGAAGGGGCCTGGGTATCCCAGATAACTGGTGGCCTTCAATTCTCAATCGTTGGCACCCTATGGTTGTCGATTTGTTTCAAAAATCGATAAGAGTGATGCATCTAATAAGAAGGTGATAACGCTTGTAAGATGGCGATAGATTCGTGTACGATAGGGCAAGCTCTTGTACACGCTCTTGTATACGCACGCAAAAATCAATTTGTCAGAGCGGTCTATCTATTGTTAGGTGACCGTAACTGACAAGGTCTTTACGTCATCAGGGAAATCATTCAGGAAAGAACATCCAGCATTCGCTGCTTGATGGAATCGTATGTGCAGGTTGCGCTGCATGATAAAGCGTACGATGGGATTTAAGGAAATCAAAAAGCAATAATATTACATGCAACAACTTCTGGTTGTATTAAAGCTGTTCATTATTGCTTATTTCTGACTTTTTTGTGGTTTATTTGCAACTGTTAGGTACAAGTTTCTTTTTTTATATGGATGTTCATTTGAGATATGCCTTTGTGTTTGATTACGATTTTTGTGTAATTGACACTTCTCTTATTGCTTTATGGTTTTAAAAGCGTTTGTCCCAAATAACAGTATTTTGTTTTGTTGCTAGAGGCAATAAATGTGTCCGAAGGAGATTAATCTTCCCGGATTATATTTTTTCGAATTTTCGCGGAAAGACCTACGAAACTATTTTCCAAGATTTTCCCAGTTTTATCAAAAAAGAATATCTTGAAGGAACTTATTGAAGGAAAGACTGAAATTCCACTGGACTGTTTTAGTGAATATTTCCCCATTTTAAACGAAGGTGAAAGAAAAAATGGAGAAGTAAGCTGAGGAATGATCGATGTGTCAACTCATATGTCGTTTCAAATCAGTAGAGCACAACGTCTACCATGAGAAGGTTGTACATAATTTTTCCAAATTATGCTAGGTTCGTGCTCATTTTATATGATATTTTGTTGAGCCATTGAAGGTATAAGAAATATTTTCAGCAGTTTAATACTCAAGAAATTTCCCCACAGTAAGAATAATTTTCATATTCCAAAAGAGCCAGAAATTTTTCATTCATTTTCATTCACTATGTGCATTTGGTTAAAAAACCACGAAAATTCTTACCTAGTGTATTCCAGGGGCCGAAGGTTGTTATTGGCAAAGCCTTGTTCTATTCCATATATGCTTATCAAATTTTTGTCATTAAGTGTTTTTCCAAAAGAAGATTACCAAGAAACTAGAACAAAGTTTATTAGAACATGAAAATGAGGCTTTGAAGAGCCAAAAGTTAAGAACATGCTAAGAACGTAACACAAAGACTTCGATCAGAAAAATTTGTTCTGCAAAAGTAGGATTTTCTACAGATCTAGATTACACTACAGGAGACCCACTGTTTAGCGGTCTAGTATAATGTTTTGTCAGTCCGGGCTAATTTTTATTTCTGTCGATTGACTGCGAAAAACACAGTATGTATTTGGTAACAGTAGAGATTATCCACAGGTTAAGGTGGTACAGGAGGCTAGAATCATTTTTCTGTTTTTACTATTTTCACAAAATTCAAAGAATTTTAAGAAGACTGGCTTTTACAGAACGTTAATATCTGCTTTAGAACCTGAGATATAAGCGGTCAAAGTTGACAAAAATACAATACAAAGTCTAAAAACGTACGCTCTTATAAAAAAAACCTAAAGCACTTTTCATTATATGTAAAGTATCCTTGGATCGTCAAATGATGTGATTTTGTGACTGAATAAGAATCAGTCCTTTTCTCGATTGTGTTTCGAACTGTATTAAAACATTAAAAGACTTCAGAGTTTTGAGGCTCTGTTTGCTCGCGCAATATCAAGTCTAGTTGTAACAAAGAAACATGCTACCATATGTATGCATGTAATCCTGGAAAGGAACGTCAAGTTTGAAACATATGTTTCGATGCTTCTCACATCATCATCATCGTCATCTTCATCAGAGTGTGAGAATCATCGAAACAATTGTTAGTGATAATCATGTCTCTTCTAAGCCGGCTGAAAACACGCCCTTCTGGTTGAGTTTTTTTCGAAATTTCGAAGCCTTTACTTTCATCATAGTAATCAAAACCCTCAGTTTTGTTCTTAGTAGTATTAGGTTTTCAGAATAATTTTAACTTTTTCCATTATTTGGTTGTCAGATACACAATCTCATCTCATCTGAACTTATGAATAGTATCTGCTGCAAGGAGCTGCTTTCCACGAGGTGGATATGATTTAGAAAGTGAAGATTCCGATGTTGGGGTGATATCAGGTAGATAGACCTATGAGGGAGTACCGGTCCATTTGGCCTATGGCAGACAGACGCATGTCAGATACTGATAATTATCACAGCAAAGTGATCTTTTGACACATTTGCATTGAATCGCAGCTGTGTCGTATTGAAAACTTACTTACTTACTTACTGCGTCGAGCTTGCTAGGATTTTCATGACAACATCTTTCCAACATTCTCTATCTAGCATAGCTCTCCGTAGTTCTTCAAGTTCATGGTCAGTGTCTGCTTCCAATTGATCAATAAATGATTTTGGAGGTCTGCCAGGTCTCCTCAACCCATGTCTTGGCTTCCAGAGAATTAGGTCACTTATGAGTTCAGTTTTATTTCGAAACGAGTGTCCGACAAAGCGAACTCGTCTTTCTTTTATGGCTTCGGTGATTTTCTGTAGGTTGCCATACAATTGAGTACTTGGGAGATGTTCTTTCCATGAGACATTGAGAACATCGCGGAGCATTTTGGTGTACTTTCCATTCAGGGTGCCTTCAAGCTTTTTGTTAGGGTCCACGTAGATGATCCATAGAGTAGGACAGATTCGACGGTTGTTCTGAAGAAGCTTTTCTTCAGATGATTAGGAATGTTGGACTTCCAAATGAGATTTAGACGTTTCAGAGCTGCCCATGCTTTGCCAATACGTATTTCAACGTCTTTGCTGGTTGAAGGTATGTTACTGCCGAGATAGGAGAACTGATTGACTTGTTTGAGAGCGTATCGTGACTCAGTCAATATCTGACCTTCACAGTTTTCACACATGTATTCCGTTTTTTTGGCATTTATGTAAAGTCCGACTGACGCGGCTGCTTTTTCTGGGGTGTGTAAGAGAATTGTATTGAAAACAGCACCATCAAATTTTTGTTTAGCAGCATTGATCAACTATCCAGCTCTTCCACACAACAGTTAGCGCACTTATCGATTTTTGAAACAATTCTACAACCAAAGCACCCTGTTCTTTCTTTGAGAGATTCAACCCTTCAAGTTCCTAAACCTTTAGACTGGGATACATAACTTCTAAGATTCCCGTTAGAAATGAACAGATTAGAAGATCTGGGTGGTAGAATGAATGAGGCAAAGCAGGCATTTGCTTTGTTTTATGATTGACAAAGTCTATACATAGCAAAGTGATAGTATGTAGTAACAAAAGCTGCCTAAGAAACTGATGACCTACTCAGAGGACTGACATGTAGAACAGGTTGAAATTAATCTTGCGATAGAAGTATTCTTTCATGGAAATAAGTAACCATCTGTGTCTTACAACTATTCATGTGTACGGTATATCTATGATTCATAATAAGTGCTGACCCTCCATGAGCAAATTATTATGACTTTATGCTTGGTCTGCTTGCAAAGGAGTCTCGATGTTTTGGCTGTATACGATTCTTGCGCTTTCTGAGACGAAGATCTGTTTCTTGATGATACAGATATGGATTACCGCTAGTACTGTTCAATATTAATTTTACTTAAGAAGGTACATTAAAATGTGACAATTTTTCATTTTTCGGTTTTTAGTCCAAATGAAGAAACTGTTTTGAATGCAATCACAACATTGATGTACTTGTGCACTTCAAAGAGCAAAGAAGGTATGCGCAGTTGTTTTATCAGCAAGAGAGTAAGAAAAGAGAAGTTTGGAATTAATTTTTTAGTGTCTCCATTTGTGAGACCAAGAATCTTTTAGTTAATGTCATTTCCAAAAGTAAAATAAATAGTTTTCAAATTAATGTTGAGACCCATCACTTTTTCAGTTTAACCAGTCTCAAGTAGCCTGCTAGTTGTTGCATGATTGTTGTCAAGTGAAAAGTAATTTTTGTAGCATATACTGCCGATATACCACCCTTGTCTTTATACCACCATCTGCAGCAAAACAACTGTAGAATTGGTTACTGGCAATTTAGCATTCTTTTTTGTGCTGCCGGAAGCCAAGGCCACTCATCATGTTGTCATGTTGTTATTACGGAGAGTTCATGTTTAAATAAAAATTCAGATGCCCTCAGTCTGTTCGCGCATTAGACATGGAGCAGACACATGATTTCCGAATGTATCAATCACATTGACTTCAGAAGCTGAATAAAAGCACGCTTGTGATATTCAACAGCAGCAATTGATCATTAGCCAAGCAATTAATAGGTCACAGCTGAATTAATTCAGACTGCTGCCCATCATGAATTAATGTGCTTGCAAACCACAAACCAAAGATCATGGTAAGCACATGTCTGGGTCAAACAAAGGTTTCTTTAAACGTGTACACTGATTTCATTATTGAGGAGTTTTCTCATCAATTAATACCTACACCTAAGATTGAAACCATTAAAGTGCCTGCGACAGAAGTCTGGGTCGGTAAATTATCTATCTTGCATAGTTCAAGATACCGACAAACAGAACCCATACCTACCAGCACAATGTGTACGAATTTTCATGCTGAAAATACCGTAATTATCTGAAGTAGCACCCAGGCTTAAATGAGCCCCCCCCTCAAATGAGCGCCCCTCTTGAGAGCTGAGAAATTTGATGAGCGCCCCTGCTTGAATCAGCGCCCTCTCAAGCTAGGAAAGGGGCACTCATTTGGAAAATTGTGATGTATGATATGCATAGGTGCTCACTCAGATAGTTTGTGACGATGACGAAAAAGAGAAGAATTATCTTCAGTCAGATATTCTTATTTTGCTTTTTATATTAAGGGAGTTTGCAAACACATTTCGTAATGATTTCTAAAATTTTCACTATTACTAGTACCTACTTTGCATATTTTGTAATGAGCGCCCTGGCTTGAGTGAGCACCTCCCTGAAATGAGCGCCTCTTCTGAAAAGTAGAAAATTAAATGAGCGCCCCAGCGATCATCCAGATAATTACGGTATTTGCTTCACTTACTTTGAAGTGGATTCTCAGACGTGAACATTTTCTTGGCACACCAGAGTTGATACAAAAAAATATCTAGCTAGAAATGTCAGGGTGGTTTCTGTATACAATCAATCAGTCATTTCGAGAACCACATATTCTTTAGGGTTGCGTGTCTTCAAGGTGTAGCTAAAACTTCTCAGAAACAGCCAATCTCTCAATGGTTCATGATGTCCAGTAATGGTGCCATCTTGGATAGAAGCGGAGTCTACTACTGACCGAAAAGAACGTGAGGTAATAAAAGATTATTTCTCAGAAACACCTAAGTGCAGGAACACTGCAGCGGTATCCAGCTTGATGGACAGCTAGAAATATTTATTAAAAGACGACGAAAAGGCCGGAGACGACTTCAGGAAAAGACAGAAGACGACTTTAGTTACTGAAGAGCCTTCAAAGATAGACAAGGCTTTAGAAACGCAACTAATAAATGTGGGCTTTTGTTTTAATGATATACTGGCAGGAGGCATAAGACGGCACTGAGTTTTGCAATTTCTATTCATTCAACGCAATTTGCATCTGACTAAAATGGGTTACTTCTTCAAGAGGGAAAGTTGATTCTTATTCGAGTGACCAGTCTAGTCATAGATTTCTAGTAACTATGATTTATTGATCATGTAGCAATAGAACACCAGCAAGCACAATGCCCATGGTAAATAAAGTAGTGTAACCTTGGATGAACTTCATAGATGTTAAGAATCGTGTTGCCAGCTAGCTGTGTTGTCACTGGCTACAAGATGACCAGTGGTCTTTACTAACATGAGTTCTGGAGTTTGGGAGATTTTGAAGAGTTCCGCACAAAAAGTAGGCGATGCAAGTCTGCGATTTCTCGAAAGTAGCCAGATCACTGCGTAGCGGCCAGCTGCTTTTGAAACGCCTGCAACAGAATGTTAGCATCTCTTCCGACAACAATGAGCAATTGAATCTGGCAGTCATTTTGAAAATCCTACCGATGTCCAAATGAAGTGTTCTGATTGGTTCAAGTTCCCACCAGAGTGAACCATAGCAAACAAGATGATGTCAAGGCCTATAGTGAAGCCAAAGCAACATTCCTATGTTTGAACTTGTTTTATTTGAGGGCAAACAACATTCCTATGTTTGAACTTGTTTTATTTGAGCGCAAACAACATTTCTATGTTTGAACTTGTTTTATTTGAGCGCAAACAACATTCCTATGTTTGAACTTGTTTTATTTGAGCACAAACAACATTCCTATGTTTGAACTTGTTTTATTTGAGCACAAACAACATTCCTATGTTCGAACCTGTTGTATTTGGGTACAAACAACATTTCTATGTTTGAACTTGTTTTATTTATTTCTTGGTCTGGATAGTGTGAGCATTTTTGGGGGGAGGCAGTTGGGACAAAAATGGATGTGCAAAAAGACAGAAAAAGGCCCGGAAAAGTAAAATTTGACCTATATTATGTCTATTATCTTGATCAAAGGAACAGTGGCTCCAAATGTTTTTCTGGCCGATTGCATTAGCACTGCCCTAATTCAAGGAGATATCATAGCCTTATGGCCGTAATAATTTTGAATCACACTTTTATCTGCACTTCAAAATACTGTGCATCCTGAACTGTGCACTCGACAAACTAAGTCTTGCATTTAAATGAGGCACATCTCGTTGAATATGCATGGAGGACAAGGGGTTAACATTGGCATTCTTATCGTTTTCAGTACAGGATGAATTCTTGTACTCAACATGGGAAAACTTGTCTTTAATTGCAGCATTTCTACGGAATCTGAAACTATGAATTTGGTATGGGAGCTGACAATGCGTATAATTATGCAGCAATGGTTAGTAAAATATTGAGACTCGTATATCTCTTAGACATAGATATAGACTCTTAATCTTGTAATGGTACAGGAAAGGCAAAGTTTTATCCGCAAAGCATAAAATAGATCACATCATGCAGAAATTTAGGGTAAATTTGGGGTTTGTCCATTGTTTTTTGCTAAAAGTTGATCTTTACGTCAGTTTTTAGTGATGTCACAGCCTGCAGGTGGCAGTTTTGGACCATTTTATGGTTCTAACTTGTACAGTGCATGCTGATTCGTAGTTCTGCCAAGTTTGATGCTCACTGCTTCTTCCAATCAGTTTTTATCGTATATGTGCCCCTCCCGGGGTTTTGAGCCTTTGAAAAAGCCAGGGGTAGCTAGGGTTAATACCAGTGAAGAGCTTGTTAAACAGATAGTAAAAGGGAGAGCGAGTTAGTGCAACTCTCTAGTGGTCACCGGCTGTACTTGTTGGAATGTTCTCATTGCTGTTCTGATTGAACTATATCTTTATACCTATGCCTGTGGAATGGAAGTAGATTTACAGCATAGAAGGTGAATGCTGCCTACCTGTGCTTCAACTGAAGTGGCACTGTAGATAGTACATTTGTTCACTAGCTACCTATACATATATAGTTCCCTTCACAATGGATTATAAAAAAATAAAGACTTATCTCTGAAAAAATACAGACTTATCTCTTGCATCTAACGTTGCTCTCAATGTACAGAGAACTTGCCTTGTCGGGAATTGGACTCGAAATAACAATGTTATCGACCACAGCAAAAGCCTGGCTCGAAAGCAAAAAAGTGTGACAGCAAAAGCTACAGATAATCTCACATTTAAATGCGATGTAATATTTCACCCTCTCTTTCAGAGCAATAAGAAATTCAGTAAAAATCTGTCTACTTAAGCAGATAAAAAGTAGATGCATATACATTTTCTGCATACACCAGAAACTCAAATATTATACAATTTTCTTGGAACAGTGAGTGAAGACAAGATGCACATGCACACGTAAAAAATGTTGGAGAGAGAAGAAATTTTATGTATTGTAGAACAGGAGACACGCATTCACAAATGCGTGCACAAGGCTAAATATCATTGTACGTTACATACCAAGCCAATCATACATTATACAATAGAGATATGCGCAAGTGAGAAGAAATTAGCTACGCACCATAATTTGGTGGATTTGACATTCTCAAGAGGCAGGTTCATGCAGGAACGAAGCCTGTTGAAGGAATCTGCCCCTATAATGCCAGTTTATGATCTTGAGTTTGCATTACAATACGATAACATGCTGTGAAGCAATGATTGTCTGACATTGCCAGCTGTGTCTGGCAAAACGACTATACTGCTCAGTTCCAAAGAAACATGCTCCCTCGTACGCGAGTTCGTACTTCTACCAACCTTGAAAGTCTTATTCCGACCTTCTGAAAAAGTACTGCAATAGAATACTTGAATAGAAATACAATTCTTTTCATAACCATATTGTTTATCCTGGAACATTTAATAGGAATGTCATAAAGAGTATTTTGCAGGTTGGAAAACCATCACTTCTTTAAACATTAGCGTGGAATTCATATGCAGCACCACCCTCTGCATACTTACGATCTTTTTTTGTTGAAACCCTCCATCTCGAAAGCTATTTATTTTTTTTCGTTTGCTCAAAACCATTATGATTCATTCTAACATTTTTTTATACAGTACTGACAAAGACTGTCAATCTGTCATACAGTATCAAGCATACTCTTACCCCTTTTACTGATACCCTTATATAGCACTGCGCATCGTGCCATAAGAAAGCACTTTGCATTCAGAGGAAAAGACCATAAAACTAATGATTTTCTTCCTTTGACAGCTCATAGATTGAAATCTCTTCTTTAGCACAGAGTGAGGAAGGTACCAATCCTCATTTTGAGTCATGTCTTAGATAATCCCCTTTTTTAAATTGCATTCCCTCCTTTTCACAAAAGAAAGTTACGGGGATCCTCGTCATGTCCCGATTTTAAGAGAGCTTTATTGTTGAAAAACAATAGCGTTTGGAATCGCTTTTATAGGTTTTAAAGAGGATCAGCAGACAAAAAATGAAATTGTATTGGATGGTTGAGCTCTTTCAATCATGCTTATACAATTTTTGTCATCAGAATTAAATTCCGTTAAAAGCTCTGTCATCAACCATCTTGCCACTATGTATGACGTTACTTTAGCACTTCTCAAATTATTTAGGCCTAGATGTTGTTGCCAAGATATTCAATAGTTGTATATATATATATATAGACACAACATTTTCACTACCATTTCATCGCTAAGTTAGGACGTATTGTTACAGATCATTTCAAAGTAAATTGCTTAGCATTATGCACGTGTGAAAAGGCGATGCTTAGGTGTGTAGCAACATACATCAATGGCATTATCAATCATCAAGATGGTATACAGGTAGCTACTGGTTGCCCCTCAAAGGCGTGACTCCCTTATGTTAGATGATCGCACGAAGTTCAGTAACTAAATACATTGAATCAATCATCTGCTTGAATAATGCCTCAAATGAATTTATCCAGAAATTATCATGTATTGGTCTCTGCCTATGATGTTTATGTCTCGTTGAAGACCAAACCTAAACGTATCAACGAAGACCAAATTCTTTTGGTCTTTTTGCTATGTGATGGGACCTCGAGCTCGGCATTGCTTTGATGCCAGATTGACAGTACCAAAAATGATTAAAACCACTTTTGGTGTGCTGATTTTGCAAGCTCTGTGTGCACACAGACAATTCTCATTGAACACAATACTGCCTGGACAGGCAATAATGGGTAGGAATTGAAGTACACACTTACTATCTTCCAATACTAGGAAACGGCATAGAAACCTAATTTGTTAAACATCTAATGTGCAAACCATAAAGAAGTGCTCTATTAACACCTAAAATCATTTTTAGGGTAAAGGTATTTCGACCATGAAGGTAGATGCAGATACCAGTAGCTAAGCCTAAGTGTAGGTTAAATATAATCATGTTTCTAAAACAAGTTGGCAGAAGACATAGACAATCCTTACCAAGTAGAACTTAGTGCAACTGCTGACAAAGGTCTTATCAATGGCAAGGCTACAAATTTTTACTGCTTCTTTGCCAAAGCAATCTGCAGTACACTTTCGAGAAGTGTACTGTTTCGAAGAGATTTTCTTCTGCACGTAAATACGCTTTGCGGTCGCATTACTTACAATAATAACTTACGAGTCAACTTTTGAAGGAATCTCTATGTTGCGTGGCTACGATATCAAAACTGCAAAAACGCAACCTAGCGACTGACAGACTTGATTTGATTGGACAGTGAATATATGACTGCTTCTTACTTCAAGCGTTATTGGCGAACTATAATCTGCACCTGAATTGCAGATTGTTGTAAACAAAGGCTTGGTGGCCAGGCTACTCTGCAACATGAGTGGAGATTTAGACAATTGTATATGTGACAGAATGGGAAACCTTTTTTTTCGAAAATTTTACCTCCCATAGTCTACTTCCCTTTGCTCCAACTGCAGACCAGTTCATAAGACATTAAACCATTTTTCTGGAATCAATGAATTGCGGCTCCCTGAACCC